>JBAMHZ010424730.1:0-11306 GCA_037177395.1 Alpinia galanga | reverse complement strand
TGTGTTTAAAGTGTTTGATATGTTGATATGGTTGGAATAATGACTCAATGCTTGTTAAAGAAACAGTGAAGTTTTTAGTGCTTTTCGAACTCTATGTATATACATGTTATTTTCATAGGATGGAATTTTTCTACAATAGTTACTTAAGTAAGTAATGTGTTTGTGGAGTTTCACGATTTGTTGATTTTTCTAGAATTAATTACGTATTTCTAAACCTGGTCTGAAAATTCAGTTCAGAAAATCAGGCAACAGTCGAGTCTGCAACTCGACTGGAAGGCATTACAAACAAAAATCTCCACCAGTCGAGCCTGCAACTCGACTGGACCACATTTCAGTGAAATTGTCAAACTTACAATCGAACAAATTGGGATTATTTGTGGTTCTCTAGTCCTCTCACCAATCCGAATTAGCATAACAACCCCCACACAAATCCAGTGAACTGTTTACAGAAAGGATTCTTGCAACTTACCATTTTTTTACATTGGTTGATGCTGTGTTGTAGGGGGAGTATAGATTGAGGGGGAGTGTACATTGAAAGAAAAATCCAGGTTTAAGAGGGAGTTATTGCTTGACTCAAACCAAGATATAAGTATGATTTAAGAAATCTCTATACGTCCCTCCTTTTTTGTGTGTTTGCGAAAGGGGGAGAGATAAATGGGTAAGTGGTATCACTCCTTCAAAAATTCCTGCACATTTTTATTACATACAATTGAATGAATTCTTTGAGATGTCTACTGTATTTCTAAAAATGTTATGAACTATATTTATATCACCTAAAGTTAAACCGTATTATTAAACATGAAAAAGGGAGAGATTGTTGGTGCAATAAAGCCCAGCTAAAGTTTTGGTATTTGACAGAGGTTTAAGTTTAAGTGATAATTATGTGTTATCTCACGTGGTTGGTTGAGATGTATTTTTAGAAAATTCCTTTCAGCTCAAGATCAGATGCAAGGTGTAGAAGCCAAAGAGGCAGTTGTCGGATTATTGGTGAACGAACTCTTGCAGGTTAAGGGAGCGGATGAGAGATGAAGAAGTCTAAGATGATAGGTGTCAGATTCTTGACAGAAGTCCTAGCAGATAGGAAAGATCGGATGCAAGGCATGGAAGAAGTCAAGGACGGTAGGTGCCGAATTCTTGGCAGAAGTCCCAGCAAATCGATAAGATCAGATGTCGAATTCTTGGCAGAAGTCTTAGTAGATTCAGAAGATCAGATGCAGGGCATGGAATAAGTTCAGGATGGCAGGTGCCGTATTCTTGGCAGAAGTCTCAGCAGGATCGAGAAGATCAGATGCATGGCAAGAGAAAGGAAGTCCCGGAAGCAATTCTTGACATGGAAGACTTGTGAACAATAGTTCACAGATGTCAAGTAAAGGGTCTAGGGTAGACCTCCTTACTAGGCGAGGTTTTGGCCTTAGAGCGGTCAAAATAGCAAGAAAACAAGGAACCAATCGAGTTGCCTCAACTGGAAGCCTCATCAGTCGAGTCTGTGACTCGACTGTTAATGAAATCAGTTGAGCAGAGGCAAGTCGAGCTCGACTGTTGACTCAACAAAAAGCATTATCAGTCGAGTCATAGACTCAACTGTTAGTGAAATTAGTTGAGCAGAGGCAAGTCAAGCTCGATTGTTGACTTGACTAGGGCCTATGTTCAACTGAGAAAAAAGTAGGTATGCTTAAATCAATCGAGTTAGTGACTCGACTGCTTATGGAATCAGTTGAACATAGATAAGTGGAGCTCAATTGTCGACTCGACTGATGATGACTCTCAGCTGGACAAACGCAAGTCAAACTCGACTGTCAGCTCAACTGAGGCCATCAGTCGAGTCTGTCATACTATCAACATGACTAGACCAAAGTTATGACAGTCAATAAATAAAAAATTAGGGGGAAAACTTACCGTTGGAGATCTAATTTAAATCTAGTCGAGCCTCCAATCGAGTGGACTTAACTACACGGGCCTAAACCCTAAAAACATGTTTGTTATAAATGATTGTTCTGGCTCATTTTTTGAGATAACACTCTCATACTCATTCTAAAGTCTTCTAAGGTGCTCTCCTATGATTTACCTTCATTTTTGAATATTCAATCATTCTTGAAGACATTCAAAGGTATTGAAAGAAGAAACCCCAAGCCATATCAGAAATCTGTAAACTGGTTTTCTTCTTTCCCTTTGTTTTCTGCATTTCTTCTATTGTAAACTTTTGTAAACTGTATTAAGAGGTTTCTCCACCTCCGGAGTGTTTCTGAGAAGGAGAAAGAGTAGAGGTAGGCTTTGGACGTAACAGTTCGTAGGTGAACTGTGAACCAAGTAAAATGGTTGTGTCCTGTTTTGTGTGCGTGTTGTATTTTATTTTTCCGCTGTGCAAATCTGTTTTGACAATGATCGTAGTTATTCACACCCCCTCTAGCACACCAACGATCCTACATTAGGGTGCGTTTGGTTCAGGGTGGGAATGATAACCTTAGTTATCCATCTAAAGTTATCAATAAAAACCTTGTTTGGTTCAGGATTTAAGCGATTACCAAGTCATGAAGGATGTTTGACACGTCATGCCACGTCAGCAAAAGGATTATAGATGAGAGAATCGGAAAACCTTCGAGAAGCTTGATTTTCATTGATTCTCAGGGTTATAATTTTTTTTTTAAAATTATTCTTCAATTTTTACCCTATGAGACAAAAATATCTTTATCAATTCCAAGGTTGTCAACTGCTAACCGCCATCGATCGCTAATAACAATAATCATGTTTCTTACAATTAAATTAGGGGTAATATAGTAAAATGTTACACTATGTTATATTTTAAAATCTTCAAACAAACAAACTTTTATTGAATTACTTAGGATTGAATCAAACAACCTAAGTTATGTTTCATTTCCTATAACTTTAGTTATGCAATTATCTAGTAATCATATAACCAAAGTTATACATGACTAGCCTAAATTAAACGCACCTTTAATTTAATTATGTTTAACTACTACGAGAGGCAAGCCAAGTATAGAACATCATCCAGTCAATCGTCCCCAATTCTAATATTGTGGAATTATATTGATATATTTTGATATTTTTTCAATATAAAATATATAATTAAAAATAAAAAAATCTATGAAATTGCAATCACAGAATCACAGTGTTATATATATCGGTGTCAAGTGGGAAATAGAACTGTAAAATTTTGTTAGTGTCTTCTTATACAAAATTTTAAATGTATTTAATTTTTATTTTGTGTAACTTATTTATTGATTCCTCTGAGATAGTTAAATTTAAAGATTCAAAAAGAAATTTCTTTTAAAGAAAACTGTGTGCACAAATATCCTGGAATATTTATATGCATGCCATACATTAATTTTTTTAAATATATATTTAAAAAAATTGAATTTATCACATTATATTATATGAAAAAATTATCAAAAAATATTAAAACTATTCTATTTAACCAGGTCTTTCGTAACGACTTAATCTATCAGTTAGAAGAAAAACAATCTTTAAATTTTATATATTTCCAAATTTAATCTGTAAATTCTACGTAAGAAAACATAAATATACTGTAATACATGGCAAAAAAAGTTATAATTGAGTTAATTCATAAGATAAAATTAGATTACAACTTTTCAAATTTTATATAATTTATATATTTTCTTCCTGTTTTACTAAATCAGACAATAGGAAAAACAAAAAAAAACAAAAAAAAAATCATCTGTTCTACGGGTTTTTTTGCCGAGTCTATATATGTATGAATAAATTACATTGCAATCTAGGCTTTCTCAATCAAATCCCAATCTCCATCTTCATCGATCATCATCTTCTTCTTCTTCCCTTTCCAAGTTTTTTAGATCTTCTGTTGCACTTAATATGGACGCCGGAATTGTGAGCTTGAAGGCCAGCGATGCATGGCTGAGCCATGCAAGAAGAGCAGCTCTCTGCGCTCCAAAAGGGAAGCAGCTTTGGAGCCAAAAAGTGGCCTTCAGAAAAGGCAACACTCTCCGCTGCAAGATCGCAGGCTTCAAGGCTTCTGTCGCATCCTCTCCTCCTGCAGAAATCGACCACCAAAATCAAAGAATTCATGAGGTAAGTGCCGAGGTTTTCTGCTACTGACGATTCATTCAGTGGATCACCAATCAAAACCATGTTTTGCAGGTTCTTCTCTCGCCCAACGAGCCTGATCCTAAGAATGTCGCCGCCTTCATTCTCGGTGGAGGCACCGGTGCTCAGCTTTTTCCTCTCACCAAAACAAGAGCTGTGCCTGCTGTAAGATTTCTTCTTCTTTTTTCTTTCTTTGTTACAAAAACAGTGTAAATAGAATCATAAAAAACCTGAAAGACTACTTGGTGGCGATCGATTCTCCAATTCCTTCATATGTAGGTTCCTATTTGTGGAGGCTACAAGATCGTTGATGTTCCAATGAGCAACTGCATCAACAGTGGCATCAACAAAATATACATCTTGACACAGTTCAATTCAACTTCATTGAATCGGCACATCTACCGGACGTTTGGCGATGTCGCAAACTTTGGTGGTGGATTTGCAGAGGTAACTAGGAAGAAATTGATCATCTTTTAATTTTGCATGGATATATAACCTTGTCTGATTCCTTTTGATACTCAGGTGTTGGCAGCTACACAATCTCCCGGCGAAACCGGTATGAATTGGTTCCGGGGCACAGCAGATGCTATTAGGCAATTTGCTTGGGTGTTTGATGTGAGTTCCCTGGCTTTAACTCTTCTTCCTTTTCCTCTCTTTAGGATCTTACTGCCAAACAAGTTTAGATTTTGTTGTTCCTGTACTTTAGGACAGGAGGAACCAACACACTGAGCATGTACTAATTTTGTCCGGCGACCAATTATACCGCATGAACTACATGGACTTAGTCAAGGTATGCAAATCCGAAATTCAATATACTTTCGTTTGATTTCCATCACTTGAATCTACATACTGAAAGTGATGCAATGCACTTTGCAGAAGCATGTTGAAACTGGTGCTGATATAACTATATCATGTATTCCTGTTGATGAAAGGTATGCATGAACACTCAGTAGCAAGTGGTCTAGTGTCGAAATTGTATCCACTTACATATTGGAAGATGATTGCCAAAGCTGTCAAATTTTGTGTTATGTTGAGATTCTTGTTGGTTTTAGTATCGGTAATCGACTTGTCGATCCTCCTTGTAGCCGGGCATCTGACTATGGATTAGTGAGAGTTGACAAGAATGGTCGGATTACTGAATTTCAAGAGAAACCAATTGGTGATGATTTGGAAGCCATGGTGAGTGATTTTTCTTAATAACTGATAAGATTCTCAATGGTTCATGCACTGCACTAACAAGAACAAATGCATTACAGAAGGATGATGGCTCCTTTCTCAGATTGTCTCATCAAGATACAAAGAAGTACCCCTATATCGCATCGATGGGGATTTATGTCTTCAACCGAGAGGCTCTTCAACGACAATTCATGTATCTCTAACTCTTGTGCAAGTTCATTTCAGTTAGTCTTGTTGAGTTTAAGGAAATGTTTTCTGCTTCTCTATGCGATCGGTAACTTTAGGGTCAGAGATGGGAGAGCAAATGACTTTGGACAGCACATCCTGCCTTTTGCCGTGAACTATTTCAATGTTCAGGTGTGCTTGTTGTGTGTGTTCTAGAGCACTTCCAAATAAACTCAAGATTTATGTTCACTAACTCGCATATCATATCCTAATGATGTTCTTGTTTCGTCAGGCATACATGTTTCAGGACTATTGGGAGGATATTGGAACACTTAAAGCATTTTACGACGCGAATTTGGCACTGACAGAACAGGTTGAAATTAGTGTTTATGCATAAGAAATCAACTATTCGAATCAATTGAAGATCCTTACAATGGTACTATCTTGTTATCTATTGATCTTGTAGCCTCCAAAGTTCCAATTCTACGATCAAAGAAGACCAATGTACACATCTCCTAGGTACCTACCACCAACTCAAATGGATGAAAGCAAGGTAAGTGGCACAAAACTGTCACTATAATACAATCTGGAGGCATTTTAGTTATGTTTAACACAATAAATGCAGTTGCGCAATTCGATCATCTCTCATGGATGCTTCTTATACAAGTGTGCCATCGAACACTCGATCATCGGAGTACGATCACGTGTCACTGCCGGAGTTGAAATAAAGGTTAGCCAAACTGGTTTCAGACTGAAAACTGATAACTGAATTCTTGATAGATACTAGTTAACAACTTGTATCTTTGTTGGATCTTCTCAGGATACATTGATGTTTGGCTCGAATACTTACGAGACCGAAGAAAAAATTGCTTCCCTATTGGAAAAGGGTATGGTTCCTCTTGGAGTGGGGCAAAACACAAAAATCAGGTTAGTATCTGATACTCTGTTTGCAGATTACATAGAGCAAATTGAGACTTACAAATTTTGTTTTGCAGGAACTGTATCATTGACACAAATGCTAGGATAGGCCAGAATGTGGTCATTGCTAACAAAGATGTATGTATATATACACATGTTTGTATCTAAATCTTCGAGACTAAATCTTATCGATACTAAATGTCATGTCACAGGGCGTCGAAGAGGCTGATCGATCGAGCGAAGGCTTCTACATAAGATCTGGAATCACAATAGTTTTGAGAAATGCTACAATCAAAGATGGAACTGTGATCTAGAATGGCATTCATCATGATATGTTTTTTTTTGTTTTTTGCTTCTAATAGTTTATAGTAATATAGGAAATAAGCAGTTAATTCTTGCTGTAAATGATGGTTGCCATGCGTAAAGCAAGCTCCATGAAGGTATTCATTTGAGAAGAAGCCAATTGGTCACTCCAAAGACAGTTAACTATGTTTTCCTTTCCAAACTATCTCTGCTGTTAAATTTATTGGTAACTAATTGAGTTGATATTTTTACAAAATGAGCATTCATGAGATTGCCATGAGAGTATGTTGAAGTATCGTTATCATCTTTATCTTCCCTAGACATTCTTGTGACCTCTCCTCTCTCTTAGTCTATCTTGGTCCCTATATCTCTGAGTATTCTAAGAAAAATCCAACGCCTCGATCCAGCACCATCTGGAAAATCCGATCATACCTTTGATGCAAGTTTTCTGAATTTCACAAATGATATATCGATGATGATGGTTATTCTGTTGCATTTAGATTTTGTTTTTGCTTTTATATCATCGTTTTGATCGTCTTCATGATTTTATTTGCCATAAAAATCTAATAAAACAAGATTTGAATGATGAATCTCCTTGTTTATATTATAGATTCTTAAATACATTAGTTAACACGTATATATTTAAATTTATTCATTTAATTTAATAAATTGTTTGACCATTTTCATTTAAAACTTGAATGTATTGAATAAATATTAAACTTCCCACTACAATAATTTTCATCGTGCTTAGGAGTACGAATGAATCAAGCATTTGTGAACAATTTTGAAGTTCGATTTGATAAGAGTTCATTTATTTTTGTTCAATAGTCATTAAAGTAAATTAATTAAATAAGTTTGATAAATTAAATGAATAAACTTAAACACATGTGTGTTCGGCTTGTTAATATTCATGAACATTATTCTTAAATAATGTTTGTAAATAGTATTCATAAATAATGATGCGGGCTGGATCTTCTGGGTCCTTGGAAAAGGCGCGAGGGCGGGGTTCTCTCCAGACCGCAACAGTGAGAGGGTGTGATCTTCCACGGTTCTTCCTTTCTGGCAAGGTTAACACGAGGTCAGACAAGCCGCCGGGAATCCCGGCTACGGCCCTCCGACGCTCAAGTCAGAATCTGGCAGATAGAAGAAGCAGAAGAAGAAAACCGTAGAGAAGAAGAAGTCTTTGTAAGAAGAAGATGATCCCCCTCTCTCTTTCACCTTTCTACCCCTTTATACTCGGGGAGGAGGGATCCCCTCTCCTCTCTCCCCCTCCCCTTAGGTGGAGTGAAGCCGTTATCCTTCCCCCCGGTCTGGTGGCAGGATCAAGTGTCTTCTTGTCAGCCTGTGGCAGGATGAGGCGCGCCTCCTGTCAGCCGGTAGCAGAGCGAGGTGCTCTTCTTGTCAGTCTGTTAGAAAAAGACATCTTTCCTGTTCTGGTGGGAGGCACCTCTCTGCTTACTGTTATGAGTGATGACATCTTTCGTCCTCTAACAACCTCGTACACACGGGTCCTTAGTCCCTTAGGAGAAAGGAACCTTCTAGGAGCCCCCTTGACAGAAATGAGAGCTCTTCCCCCTGCCGGGCCTTCTGGTTCGGCTCTTAAGTGGTATCATCTGATAGTGCCAGGTCGCTTTGACTCAGAGACCCGCTTGCCGCCTGCTCTGGTTGATCTTAGCTCGGGGGGCCAGGTATGGCCCGAGCTGACCTACCTCAGCTTGGGGTATTCGGCCGTCGACCGAGCTGATCTGCCTTAGCTCGGGAGTCTAGATGTCGGCCGAACTAACTGACCTCAGCTCGGGGGCCGGGTTGCTTTGGTTCGGGAGCTTGTCTGTCGATCGGGCCGATCGACCTTTAGGTCGAGGGGGGGGGGCCAGGTCGGGCACGGGCCGATACGCCTCAGCTCGGGGATTTGGCCGCCGACCGAGCCGATCTGCCTTAGCTCGGGAGTCTGGATGTCGGCCGAACTAACTGACCTCAGCTCGGGGGCCGAGTTGTCAGAGAGGCCTCTATTGACTTTGTTTGACTATTTCTCTTTCTTCTGGTCTACTATTGAAAAGAAAAAATATATCAGTATCAAATAATATTTATGAACAATATTCATAAACATAACTTAACTTGTAAACTATGTTCATGAATAAAACTCATAAATTATATTTATAGACTCATTTATGAATTTATTTATAAATTTAAATTATTTATAATAACCAATCAAATATATATTAAAATATTAAAACTTCAAGCAACCTTGGCTTAATAGCTTAATAACATTTAAACAAGTCAAACTTAAATAAATTTAAATCAAACTTAATTTGGAACTAATCTTAGACAGGGGTACGGTGCCGTGGCAAAAGCAAAAAAATCTCACAGGAGAACATAGTTCGATCTTCTGCTGAGGCGAGGTTTGACGATAAATTCTGAAAAAATCTGTAGGGGTAACCCTCTGTGCAAGAGTTTGTCCAACAGATGAAATAAGACTTTGACATTAAATAGTCTTTCAAAGATGACACGACTGTGAAGTTCGGGCTCGACCGCTAAAGCTGCGAGCGCTTCCCTGGTTTACCTAGTAGTTAGTTGAGATCCGCTGGGATTTTGATCTTTTCTGGCTTAACTGTTGAAAGAATCATGGGATCGGATTAACCATCTCCAGAGATTAGTTGGGCCGATGACTTAAATACTCTGGTGTTAGTAAAAAAAATAGTAGTATTTTTTTCGTCGCATAGAGAAAGCAAGCAATGAAAGGTGCCGTGGCTTGTTACGAAGCTTCTCCGGTAGGGCTACGCCGTCAGAGCCACCGTGAGAGACCCCTGTCAGTTCCTTAACTTTGCATCTAGCTACCAACATTGATATATCCAAGCTCACTCTTACTGTTTTATTCGACTTATGCAACAAACGAGAAGAAGATTAAACAGCCGCTGCTGGATCTCCGGCGATCAGGCGAGCGGCTGACGATATGGAAAGCGGACCTGGAGGACGAAGGCAGCTTTGGCGAGGCGGTGGAAGGGATGAGAGGGAGTGTTTCACGTGGCGACTCCCATCGACTTCGACTCCAAAGATCCAGAGGCGCACATTAATTTATACATTGGAATACGGAAAGTCACTGACATGAAGCGATCGATCCGTGGATGCGAATGCAGAACGAGGTCATCAAGAGGCTGCCATGAGGGGGATGCTGAGCATCATGAGGTCGTGCAAGGAAGCAAGCACGGTGAGGCGGGTGGTGTTCACTATAACGCCCGAAAATTCTTACAATGATTTAAGATTATGCATTTCAATGTTTGGAAGCTTTTTGTAATATTGGTTAAACTTTTAGAAAGTTTCGGAGCCAAAACCAATCGCTAGCAAAGTCCTAAAGGTATCGGTCGACAGGAATCGGTCCATAGCACACGGAAAAGAGCCACCGTAGCTGGCACGCCCGTGCCAAGCTGCGTAGCACGCGCATGTCGCGCGGTTTCTCCCCTTCGAGCGGCACGCCCGTGCTCATGAGGAGCACGCCCGTGCCGGGCAAGAAGATATCAGGCACGCCCCTGCCCAACCAGGCACAGCCGTGCCGCGTGCGGGGAAAGAATCCGAGCTTAGCACGCCTGTGTTCGGCCGAAGCACGCCCGTGTCGGGCGTTTGAGAAAGGTTCAAGAACGCCCATGTTCAGCCAGCACGGTCGTGTCGAGCCCGTTCTCGTCGTGACATTTTCAAACAGAAACAGTCGAGCACACCCGTGTCCCTATCTAACACGGGCGTGTCGGATAAGTTGGTTACGAAAAACTCTCGTTTTCCTTTCTATAAATAAAGGGCTTGAGAGAAGGTTCAGATCACAATCAATTCGTGCCTCCTCCCTCACGGATTAAGTTATTCTTTTCTTCTTCTCCTTCTTCTTCTTCTTCTTCTCCTTCTTCTTCGAGCTCTTTCCTTTCTTCACGGGATAGAAGACGGAGCGAGGAGTTGCTAGAAGATCCCTTCTACGACAACAAGACGAAGTGAGAAGCCTCCTTTCACGAGACCACAGCGATATAATTCCTATTTTTAGCAAGAACAAGTAAGTACTTTCTCACCTGTAGTATAAGTAGCTATCGAGAAGAATTTTCATGGTTTTAATGGCATGCTCGTTCGGATTTCATGCAAGTCTATGGTTTAAAGGTAAGGGTTTATGCATCTTGTCTTATAAGGCTTTCTACCTAAGTTTTTGTTGAGAATAGATGTAAGTTGTCCTCAAGTCGGATCTTAGGGATTTTCATCGCAAGTTTAGCCAACTTCATATAAGTTTATATGTTCTAGAATAGAAGATTTAGGTATGTTTCTTGATGCTATGTTTCTATGTGATCCCAAAGGAACTACAAGTTTTAATGACATGTTTTATCCGAATTCGTATGAGATTTAAATGTTTTAAGCAAAGTCGGATATCTTACGAATTATAATGTTTTCCATACAAGTTTTGGAACCAAGAGCAGGATAAGTTTTGGGACTAAGAGCGTATCTAGATATTAGTCATGCTCCCAAATAAGTTTGGGGCTAAGAGCATGATTAAATATCCTTGGACGCTTCCCATATGCTAAGAAAGAATTATTAAGCAAAGTATTTTACTTTTATAGCATGTACCAATGCCTCAAGGAACGGCAGGGCACTAGCTGGCTCTTAGTTCGCGTAGGCACCAGCTGGCCATAAACTCTTCT
>JBAMHZ010424720.1:0-11308 GCA_037177395.1 Alpinia galanga | reverse complement strand
ATTTTACTGAGTCGATCTCAGACCAGATCAGGAGAAAAGAAAACATTCCATCTAATTTAAGGTGAAAAAAACAACCGAATAAAATTGATCCACAAATGACGTTGAAATGGACCCTTTTCCTTTAATGCCAAATAAATGAAAGAAAACTACTCTGATTTTTATTCAATCCATCATTTCCTACTATATTTTCCAGAATTTTAAACTAATTAAACGACTATTATTTTATATAGAGCTTTAACTACAAAACAGCTCTAAGAATTATATATATATATAATAATAATTCTCCATGCATGGCCGTTAAGTTACACTAGTTTTATTTTATTATTCATTAATTGAAAATGACAAAAGATGAGGATGACCAGTCTTTCCTTATCAAATAAAAAAACCATTATTGCTTCCTAGAAATGGTGGATCTATTTGACTAATGAAAGATGATTTTGAAAGCCGAAATTTTTTGATAGAATCACATACGGCTTCTTGAATTTACCTGATATTCATTTGTGAGGCTGGACGTTAAGATCCATGTGCTCCCTCCAAAAAAAAAATTATTTAGAATACCTGAATTATCAAAAAAAAAAACTATTATTGCATATATAATATCAATTTCGAGTAAAGAAATCTTATATTAAATCCCAAAGGAGACATAATACAACCACAAATTAAAAAAAAAAACAACCATTTGAGTTTCTGTGGATGACTCATTTTATTGTTTCTTTCTTTTTGGGAAAATATACTTTGAATGAACTCGATCAGATGAGAAAAGGCCAAGCTTCCAGCCACACGAAATGTGCGAGAGCGGAATCGTAACTTGGGAAATCTGTGCTTTCCTTGCCACTCTTTCTCCGAGGTCAAGACAATGGGCATACATGAAAACATAAAGTGTGTCTTTGCCGAATTGGATCTGCCTGTTGAATGTTCCCTTCGACCAAATCAGCCATGTACTGCACAACAGCCTGCCAAGGGAAAGAAAACACACACAGCTTCATATGGGAATTGCACTGTAGAAAAATTCATTAGATGACTCCATGTCTTGGCTTAATTAGCTATACCTGTGCTCCGAGCTTTACGATGTTTCTCGGTGGCACTTCCAATGGAGTTTCATCTGCATTGATCACTCTCAACTTTGACAAGAACATGAAGGAATCAGGCAACACTCTTATCTGGTTGCTGCTAATGTCCAGCTCTTCCAGCATCTCTAGGTTCCCGATTGACCTTGGCAATGCCCTCAAGTCAGCGAAGTTTCTTCCGACATCCAGCTTCACTAGGCTAGTAGCAAAGCAAAGGCTCTCAGGGATGGCCTCGAGCTCATTGAAGCTCACATCAAGCTCTATCAATTTAGTTAGTGAGGCCATGGTCGTAGGCAAGGATTTAACTCTATTGTAGTGCAATGTGAGGACCTCCAAGTTTACGAGCTTTCCAACTGCTTCAGGCAGTGCTTTCAGCTGATTGAAATCCACCCTGAGCTCAACCAGTGCAGTGCATGATCCAATTGTGTAAGGAAGCTCTTCAAGATTGTTGGTCTCGACGTTCAATCTTCGCAAGTGTGTGAGGTTGCCTAAAGTGTCTGGGAGACTAAACAACTGATTTGAACTAAGATCAAGGTTGGCTAAATTAGTAAGGTTTCCAATCAATGAGGGTAGAGATTTGAGTCTGTTTGCGTGCAGATCCAGATTAACTAAGTTGAATAGCTCGGCAAACAAGTCAGGAAGGCTGCTCAGCTGGTTGGAGTGCACATCGAGCTTTGTCAAGGATTGTAGGCTGCTGATCGATGGTGGAAGTGCGATGATTCGGTTCTCAGATAAGTTTAACTCAGAGACTTCTTGAAGCTTTCCAAGTGATGCAGGAAGCCACTCAATCTGGTCCAACAACTTCCCTTGAAGGTTAATAACTCCAACTCCATTCTTTGCTGAACTCTCAATTAAGCTTGCCACTTGGGTTAAGCTTAACTTTGATCGGTCACCGGTAGCTATATCCACCATAAAACAAGAAATTAGGGCTCAATCTGAATAAACCATCAGCTGAGATATACTAAAGTGCAAAACAATTAACAAAATACAACATACAAAGCAATGCCATTTTCTCATATATGGATCACAGTTTCAAAGAGCAGTTTGTGGTTGATTCACTGCATATGTGTGATCCAATATATTTATCAGCTTGCAGAACAATAGATTGAGTTAACACTAACAAGAAGCTTAGGGTTTTAGATCGACTTGGTTCATTCTAAATTAGGTTAAATAAATCAAATAATTTGTTTTAACAGTAAATGTAGATTATATATGCCACATGCTTACTTGGTCCCTTCCAAACTCCTAAGCAGCTGCTTATGTTTAGCTAAAGCAAGTAAACCGTGATGTGGATAACCCTCACCAGACACTACCTCCCCCTACAAAAAAATTGAATTATGGATAGATAAAAGAAATTCCATAGGTCACTATCCATTTAATTAATGTTCTGTTTACCCTGAGAAGGAAAAGAATGAATTGCACGAAAGTCATGCTAAATCCTTCCGTGGATCAATTTTGGCCAATATCTTCATACATCCAAAATTGGGTAGATCGAACTTTCTTTCCTACTGAGCAAAATTAAGCAGCCAGGAAACTTCCTCATCTTTTCCCTTCCCCTTCCTCCTTTTCCTCACCTATTTTTTTTCTTTAAACAGTTCATGTTTCTCCACCGTTGATCCTTTTCCCTCTTCTATCCACTCCCCTAGGCTTTAGAAATTTGCTGGTTAAGAAGAAAAAAATGTCTTTTTTTATCACATCAAAGATTGGCAAGTCAACGTTCCCCAAGGAAATATCATACTAAAGAAGCATTTTAGATTATTTTTCTACATCCACATGAATAAGAAAACCAATTCTTCAAGCATCCTTTAGTTTTCATTTTCCACAAGATCACAAAATCCGGGTTCTCTGTTGATTCTATGCAAGGAAACAACAAGTACAAAAGAGGAAATCCATATGTTCTTATCTCTTTACAATAAAGATGTCCAACCTTGGAATAATCAAATGGTTAATGCATGGATATGATAATCAAATGGTCATCAGTAGTCCTTTTGTAAAATCTGAGCTCAATCTTATAGTTTGTAGACTTAGGGTCTTAACAGAGAGCTCCTCAGTCCTTAGGAATCAAGTAATTGAATAGTCTACTTGAGCATAGAGACGAATGGATCGAAGAAAATAGAGGGAAAAAGAATAAGAAAACAGTAATAAAATTAGAGGTGAAATCATCTGACCTGAAGGCACCCCAGATTTGAAGGAATAAGCCGGCCCATTGGAGAAATTGAAATCCCCCAACTTGTCATCCTTCTCCTTCCCGATCGAGCTCAAACTCCTCCCGATTCTGGGCACTACCCCATCAAATTCAGTTTTGAATCTCACCTCCTCATCTCCCCTCCCATCACCATCCTCCAAACGCACCGCCATGGAGGCCCTCTGCACCAGCTCATCGAAGGCCTGGAACCTCCTGTCCAAGTCCACCACGGCTATGGCATCCCGCCGCAGCTCCCGGCACTGCAATAGCACCAGGTTCTTCCTCGCCTCCTGCAGGACGAGGAAGAGCTCCACGGGGACATCGGGGGGCTTCTGGATCCGGCCAATCTCCCTCATCCGCGCCTCCTCCTCGGCGTCTACGGATCCGATGACGGCCACGGCAGCCTCCACCTCCTCGATGGAGGGCCGCGTCGGAAGATATCGGTAAATCCTCATGATCTCCTCCACGGCGGCGAGGACGCCAGGGGAGCTCGGATTCGCCATTGTCGCTGCTCGAGGAAGACGACAGATTGGAGGGCTACTTCTTCTCGAATTAGTTTTTTTGCTTTATGTTGCTGGCGATTAAATTCCTCCCCTCTCGCATGCTACGTTAATTTGGAGGGATCCATTTTGATAATTTATAAAATTATCAGGACTTGGGTTCTTTAAAATTGGAAGAAACAATTTCATATTATTATTTTATATGACGCAATAAAGCTATGATATTATTTTAAAATTTTAAAAATTCCCCTCCCATCATTCCGTTATCTACCTTGATGTGATAAATTTAATAATACTATAAATAATCTCACAAATTTATAAAATCAGATCTTTCAATTTATTTTTTTTTAAAAAAAAAAGTAAAATGCTTTGAAAATTTTGTTTTGACAATTTTGGAAGGGTTAAAAGATTTCTGTCCATAAATATTAAAAAGACTTTTGGAAGGGTCAACAAGTAAAATAGTAATATTTAAACTAATTAAATTAGTTTTTATTAACCTCTTATAATTTGTGTCCCTCACTCTATCTAGTCATAAATAAATAATAATAATAAATATTTCAATTGAAATTGAGTGCATTTATCCACAACTATTTGGAAATTAGTACATAAACCACTATCTTCCAATTGAGTGTCAAATATTTGTTGTAGACTTTCATAATTTTATAAAGGAGGAACAAAGCTAAGACTAATGCCAATTATAAAAGATTAATTACTTTTGTCTTGGACTATTTCCACTTGCATATAAATTACATTATCATCATACCCTATCACAATTGACCATTCAACACCTGCATCACTAATAATCAATCTTTTGACTACTCTTGTGTTTAATTTTTAAATTAGCAAGCAGTTAAAGAATTTCATGCTATCTAAAGGCAATCAATGAACTCAATCATGCTGTTCTTAGAATAATCACCATCTCTAGTCTATAAAATGTGATGCATCGTGATTTTTCGATTTGAATATATAAGAAAATCCACTTTTGATGCATTGGAGAGGTTTACAAACCTGCTAAAAGCAGATGGTAGGTAAATATAAGGAAAGAAGAAACAGCTCTTAAAAAACCACATGACAATTACAAAATTTGAGGATGTTTAAGGAGTTAATTTGCAAAAAAAAAAAAAAAACAGATTGAAATCCTACACTGCATTTTATATATGCCTGAAGAAAGTTTCAGAGTGCAAGTGTAACACAAATTTGGTAATCAACTACAATAAGAGAGGAAGCAAGAAAATTAGTTTTGATCAAAACTTTATCAGCTTGGATAATCTCCTTGATGCTGTTTGATTTCATGGAGAGCGAAAGCATACCTGAATTAATTATCTGCGAGAAAGATGATCCAATTTGACCAAAAAGAATTTGACTTGGTGAAACATGATTTGCTCGAAGTAACTCCAAATGAGAACATCGCAGGTCGTTTTAATTCCTAATGCTTGCATGTGTTCCGGCTTCAAATTTCTCCATCATGAACCTCAAACCGAGGGGAAGAAGTTATTAAGCATCAAGCTTCTTGTGCTTCTTCTAGGTAATGTTCCCTTCTCTTTCCCGGGACAAACCAGTTCCGGTTGAAACACTGGTGAGCAACCTAATTCTGCAAGCCAAGACAGTATCGCAGATTGAGACATTCGATATCATCTTTCAGAATGACTTGGCTCAAGATCATGCGCTAGTTTTCACTTAAGCTTCTGAAAACATGAATTTATGCCAAGAGCCAGTGGTTGGATATGTTATCAAAAGCCAAAAATCTAATAACTCCCTTAGCATTTCACACATTTTCCAGATGACTTCCATATTCTACCATCAACTTCAAGAGATATAACCATTACTGTAACATCATCGTGGTATTTTCTGCGGTCACCCTGAGGTATGTCCAACAGTTCATGTAAGTCCAATCCTGCAAGCGAAATACATCAAACATAAGCACAAGCTAGTGGGGGTCTAGGGACGCAAGCCTCAAGTTTGGAACAAATACATCAAACATAAGCACAAGCTAGTGGGGGTCTAGGGACGCAAGCCTCAAGTTTGGAAATCAAACCACTCTTAAGACATTGAGCAGCAAAACATCCTGCATCCAATTTTTTCTTAACGGGAGGATTTTTTTTTATTTATTATTATTATTTGTAGTTCTTATGTGTATTAGCCTTTGGTGAAATTGAATTTTATAACGTGTTATAATGAGAGAAAAAATGTACCACTCATTCTAGTGAGAGCTTCCAAAGACAATGGAAGGCACCTCTTTTCAGATAACTAAGCATTCAAGAAAATTCCCAAGTGATTACATCTTTTTTTAAAAAAAAAAAAACATAGTCCTGGTGATTGAGTAAATTCACAAAACCTAAAATTTTAAGTTTGTTTCACTGCCTCAAAAAGCAGCATATAAGTGAAGCAATGAAGGGCAGTATTGCATGTACGATACAGAGCAGCCCTACTTGGGATACATAGGGAAAAGGTTGCCCACATTATATCAGAGCTGCAAAACTCAATGGATGAATATTAGAGCTGAGAAATCAAGTCCATGTCTAATTCTTCCTCAAGAATGATTCAATCAAGCCTGTATCTCTCTCACACCACTGCCCTACATGCATTAATTTATGAATTGCTGAGGATGATATCTAAAATTCATATGCCACTTTTTTTAATATGAGATTTGCATAGCTTTAGTTGAACAATTTGATATATTATCTGATCTATAAACAGTACATTTTCTGACAGACAAAATTATGCATCATTATAAAAATAATTAATTTTCATCTTCTTTTTGAATATGTGCTATGCATTGAACATATTTACCCATAAACAGTTTTTAAAACCCACCTGCAAATGCCACTATGAATACATTTAAAACAGGCACTGTTTGATATCCACCATGTTTTATGTTTGGCAAGGATTGAAGTTTCAGCTTGATATCTGGATGCTCAAAGTCCATCTTGTTTTATGTTTGGCATATTATCAAGTCTCAGGATTTAAACTTTGGTATTTGGATACTAAAAATTGTGTATTCAACAAGAAACAAGACAATTAGTTAATGATGAATTTGATTTTAAAAAGAATAGATTGATAATTAGATCTTATCCCTCTATCAATCACTATGCAAAGCCTTGTAAAGGACTTCAACATTTTCACTAGTCCTTTTACTTAATTTTGTAATATATCAGTCTTGCTACTATTCAAATTGCTAAAAAATAACAACATTCACTTTACATGAGAATATGGTAAATTTTATGGTGTTTAAGTGTGTAAACTAGGATGTAAGTTACCTCTTTGATTATGTTTAGAACTCCCAATCTATGATGAACACTAATGGAAAAAAAACAATATTGGAAACTGAGATAGCATAAAAAAATCACTGAGACCATGTAGATCTAATACTGAAACTTCTACGGGTACCACAAGGGGGAAAATAAGAATAGAGACAAATAATACCTGCTTCTTTGGCAGCGCGAAAGAGAAGTTCCTCAATCAAACTTTGGGCAGGATCTCCATCTGGAAATCTTTCCATGAAACTTTGTACATGTAAGACAACTTCTTCATTGCTCAGATATTGGTACAGGCCATCAGAAGAGAGAACTAAGAATTGATCATTTGCTCCCAGCTTATGGTGGCAAAGTGAAGGTGTACAAGATATGTACGGCGCAGTTCCTACATAGTCATTCCGGAACATTTCCAACAATGCGTCATTCCACTTGGGCTGTCAAAATATAAGCAATTGTTGGTCAATTGCAATAAGGAATTTCTTTTTGAATGAAGAAACCTACAGATGTTTATTATTATTACCATTATTACCTGGGAACATCAAAAAAAGTCCTATAGAGCAACTTGGCATGCATAACGGATACAACTTAATGGAAAGAACAGTACCTGCTTGAGATAACCAGCCCCAAAAGCTCTTGTGACTTTTAGTTTACCCTTTACTCTGTCATTTACTATGCATTTATTGTCATCTGGGTGTTCTTGTCTTATTCTAAAAACTTCCTGTAGAAACAAAGACTCATTTAGGAGAAAAGAGACAACAACTCTAGAGCATGTCACGAGCAAAGATAGATCCAGTAGAAAACTTCTATCCAGTAAAACCAACAATAAGCGAAGAGAAGCAGGAAAAATATTCCCTAAGATTAGTTGCAGTTGAAACCTTCTACGTAGATATTCAATAATCAATTTCTCTAAAAAACTTAGATGAAAGAGATAAAAGCAGAAGATACTTGTTCATTAATTTTGGTTAATCACTACCAGAATTAAATAAACATTAGATTTAAGACACCTCAGTCATCAGATTATAAATAAACTTTGAGGCAACCGATTGAGCAAATTCTAAAATTAAATGCATCAAATTCTTCAATGCACACTTACTTCTTCGATGCTCGTGCTGTGATCAGTTGATAGCTGCAATGCTCCAAGTTCCAATTCTTGATCGGATCCCTCGATTTCCAGAGTCTCTATGCGCCCCCCAAGCCTGCCATTGGCGTTTCTTTTTGGCCTATGCTGTGCCACAATTGCTCGGCTGTCTCCTACATTCATCACATAAACATCTTCATCCCTCATCAACACAACCAACAGGCAGGATCCCATCAGGGCTAGCTCAGGGTTGCAATCCATCACCTTATCCGCCATCTCCAAATATTCATGCTCCGTAGTCTCCAATGCCCGTGCAAGCGCTGCCAAAACTAATCCATGATGAGGCACAGGACCATTCTTCCTTTTCCTGTGTCTACTGTTCCCGGCGACTTGCTTGATCTCTTTGACCTTTTCTTCGGAATCGTATCTCCACTTGGGAAGCCACATTTTCCGGCCATCCTTCCGCCAGCTCCCAATTCCATACCTCATCTTCGATAATGTGAAAGCAAACCCGCCAGACCCTGCGGAGATGTCAAGCTCACCGTCGCCGTCTCCCTCGGCAAGCAATTCCCAGAGCCGCCTTCCAACCTTGGAATCCTCTTGAAAGGCCACTCTTTTCTCGCTCCCTTCATCTAAATCTGCTTCCCCGGGTGCGCCTTCTTCAACTTCCTCCCAAAAAAGGCCACGGAGCTCGCTCAACACCGCAGGGTAAAGATTTCCGACGAGGAATTCTGGGGCTTCTGGCCCATTGAACCCATCATAGATCCCGACGAAGAGCCACCGCTGCTCCTCGGAGACTACCACGTGGACCCGGTCCTCTCCAGCTTTTCCGTGAGCCCACTGCACGTTCTCCTCCGCAACGGACGCAGAGGGATCGACTTCCTGATCGCCTTGCCGAGCGAGGAAGCTACGGAGGGGAAAAACCCAAGGACGATTCTTCTCGGAGATGCTCCGCCGGAGGAGCATCGGCTTCCGAAGCCTACTGGCGATACCACGACGCTTCTTCTTCTTCATGAGGGGGCCAGAGAAGGGAACAGGCTCAAGGGGCCCGGAGAGCGCCCCTCGCTCGATCGGACCGGAGAGGAAAAACCCGCGATCAAGCGGCCCCGAGGCCACTGCAGCTGCGGAGAGCTGGAGAGGAAGGGCCGAGAAGGAAGAGGAGCTCCGGAAGCCCGCCAGGTTAGGGCGGCTAGCGGGGTCGTACAGCGGAAGAGGGGCGGAAGAGTTGGCGGAGACGGACGCACCGGAGATGGTCTTGAAAGCGATCTCCCCGCCTCCAGCTGCACCTCCACCTCTATCTTCGTCTCCGGCAGACAAAAGGGAGGAGGATCGGGAGTGTACAGGGGAGGAAGACCGGACATAGCAGAAGGAGTGGCCCAAGGCCTCGTCCAGCGGGCCCAGATCATAGATCGGATGGCCTCCGTCAGCCTCACCGGTTTCAACTCCGTCGCCGGAGGGGCGGAGGCAGTGAAGAAGACGGTGACGGGAGGCGCCGCTCCCCATCGCCACCAAATCCCTCCCTCTCCTTCGAGTCAGTGGAAGCAAAAGGAACGCAACAACTCAAAAACTTACTCGAACTCAGAGTCCCATTTCCCGATTTATTTTAATTATTTAACTAATTTTTTATTTAAAAAAATCTACGCACTAAAAAACAAAACAAAAAAATCAATTTCTCTACTCACTTTCTCACCTCGACGGCCTACTCGCCAGCCACTTCTAATGAGTGGTGGTCCCCTCCGCTGCGGGTTCACTGCGCTGCTGCTTGACTGTCTCGCTCTTCACGCCTATCGCCTCGGTGACAGCGCTGACGTGGCGCGACGCTCGACGACGTGGCATTCTCACGACGCAAGTCAACTGCGCTGCCCCTGCGCTTTAATGCGTATTAACACATTTGTTGGGTGGAGGGTCCCGTGGGCGCGCCACGTTTCCCATCGGACGGCGGGGATCCAGCTCGGTAACGTCGTCGTCACGGAGTCAAAGGGCGGCACGAGCCCGCTTCTGGCGTCGAGATCCGGGATCCCCTCCAGCGCTCCCCCTACGGATTGACCCCGGTTGGGAATCCGAACCGTTGATTCCCATTTGAAGCCTATACGCCGGCGAACATTCGCGAATCGGATCCCAGGCAAAGATTTCGGTGCGCCCCTGCAAGTCAAGTCGAGTGGGGCACGTGCGATTCACGTGGAGACGAGGCGGAGGGGGAGGAGGCGACGTAGCCATTCGCAGTCCCACCCAGTCGCTTACCCACTCCGACTTTGGAGGCCGGAACAGGCTGGGGCCCACCGTTCGGGAATAGTCAGCGACAATAATTCGAAAGAAGGGGAGAGGAGGGGGATGGGCGAGGGGAGCCTGTGGTGGGGGCCGGCAGCGGCAGTGGGGTCCGAGAGGAGTTGACCGGACAGCGCGGGGAAGGGGCCCACCAACACTTTCTTCGTTTGGTAAAAGAAAGCGATAAATAAATAAATTGAGAGAATTTTTTTTAAATATATATATATACTAAAATTAAAATAAATTAAATTGAGAGAAGGTTTGTCTTCTTTGCATTACCAAATGCATAAAAAAAAAGCAAGTGAATTTAATAATATTGAAAAAGTTGACCATGACAATCTTCGCGTGCATAAAAATCTACTGATTAAAGATCACACTCGATACAAAATGAATACAGAGATAATCTAACTTTTTATTCTTTTCTAACTCTATATTTAGCGATAATTTTCTTCTCATCTCATGAGGAATAGAGTTTCTTAATTCTCAAATAAAATTTTAAATATTATCAGGCTGATTGGGCCGGGCCACTAGCCCAATCCCTTGATACGACATAACTAAATCTCCTATAAAATTTTAAATTATTAAATTTTGAAAACTTTGGAATCAAGGTGAAAATTTTTGTTTTCTTTTTCAACATTTTTACCCTAACTTTTTTTTTATAAAACTCCAAAAACTTGTACAAATAATAATTGATAACGCAGACATAAGTAATCATGACCTAGGGAATTTTTCCTCCAGGTCTTCTGTAAAAACATTAATTTATATATAAGACACCCAAAATGCAAAAATGGAAGTTTCACCCCTGATTCAAGGCTAATTTTGACGGCTAGTTTTTCCTCCTACAGTGTAAATATAATCATAAACTAGTTTAATAATTTAGAGTCAATCTCATTAATAAAAATAATTTTTAATTAATTATAATAATTAGGTATAAGATATTTTTTTCATCGTACAAGCTC
>JBAMHZ010424699.1:0-11310 GCA_037177395.1 Alpinia galanga | reverse complement strand
TGATAATGTAGGACTATTAAAATGTATGTCCATGCTCAAATAAGTCAATATGAGATATTGAGCTCATTTGATTAAGTTAATCTACATAGAGATCAAAAAAGATAAAGATTATAAGAGGATGACACAATCTATGCCTCATTGATCAATCTATATATCAAGGATAGAAGGATTGAGTCATACAAGATAATAACTACAGAAAGGTTATATCGGATCTTGGCATTCTTGTCACTTGGGTAGCAATGATACATTGCTAGATGTCACTCATTGCTTATGTTTTTAAAATGAGTTTTAGAGACATTGTTAACGTTACAAGAACCTACTGGGTCACATACAAGAAACATATTATTTTAGAGATGGGTTCATTTTAGTTTAACTAAAGGAACTATTAAGCTCATTGTATGGACTAGATTGAGTTAGACTCATTGCTTGGCCAAAACTTGAGTTAGACTTAAATTGGTTTAATGTGAGTTAGAATCAAATTAAACCAATTGAAGAAGATGAATAGATATAGATTCATCATGCATGAGAAGATGAATGGATTCATCATGCATGAAAAGATGTATGATGAATTAATTGGGATTAATCATGCATTAAAATGAAATACAAAAAGATGCCAAGACCTTTGACATTCATGGGATGAATATAAAGGTGTTGATTTTGTATTCTTAATTTGTTCTTCTTCTTCTCATCTTTTTGGCCAAAACACCTTCCTCTCTTTGGGCAAAGCTTTTGTGAGGTTGCTAGCACAAAAATTTTCATTAATATCAATTTTGGCTAATCCTATAATCCTTTTTCTTTATCTGAAAATTTAGGATCATATAATACTAATAAGACTTTTGCACCGATATGTTTTCTTGTTAAACCACTTATTCCAAACACAATTAGACCTAAATGTATATAATAATGTCGTCGTGATAATAAATGTCTAGCTGATTGTTCTGTAATGAAGGTTAATCTCTCTTCTCTTCCACTTGATAAATGTAAAGCTTCTGTCCTATAATGTCAGTATAAAGCTGTAGAAAGAGAAAATAAGTTTTGTCCATAAATTCTTCTTGGATTTAAAGAATTTAATTCTTCATTTGAAAAAACTTCTAAGTTTTGTTCTATATTAATAACTTCTAGTTGTTGATTAATTGTATTATGTGTTCCCCTTAAGTTATCGAGCCAGAAAGTCCTAGAACAGATCTTCTTCCTTCTAAGGCTTGTGATGGTCCAGGAAAAGATTCCTGTTGGGTATTGATAAGAGTTCTTCTATTTATTTTGATGGTTCAGTTGTAGTAGCTGTAGTTTCTTTCGTAGCTTCTTGATATGGCAGGAAAGAATATATAGTTGGTCTATGTTTTACAGTTTTTCCTAATGAGATTTTTTCTAGATCTTTAGTTATATTTAACAAGGAGGATTTCCAAGTATCAATTTTATCTACTGTTTTAATTTGTATTTCTAAAGTAAACAGTTTATTTTCAATTTGAGTTATTCTAAAATGTAAAGAAGTCAGAAGAGCTATTATTGTATTATTTTGTTATGTTTGCACTTGGTCGCTTTTTCCAGATAAGTCTACCTTATAATAATCGTCTTCCTTATTTTTGGTATATTGTTGTGTATAACTTAAAGCTTCCTCATAATGTATATTTTTCATATTTATCTCGGTTCATTTATATCTAATTTCTTCTAATATTTGGTGTAATCCTTAAAGTGTTCTTTGCTGACCTGTTATAGTTGTTAAAATTGTCTAGGATAAACTGTTGTTTTCTGGTAAAGGTAGGGAAGTTATTAGATTACTGACTCTTCTATTTAAATGTTCCTGTGATGTTTTAATATAATCCAAATTTTGTTTTAATTCTTTTAATGTTTGTTTTTGTTTCGGGATTTCTACTTGGAGGTCCTTTACGGTTTTAAGCTTCTTCATGTTGTGCTCCTAAACTTAAAAGCAAATCAGTAATGGTATTTAAATGTCCTAATTCAGAATGTAAACTGTGTAAATGTTCTAGTACGAAAATAACAAGAATGACTTTTATGATCTACTATTTCTGTTAAATGAGGATAAGAAGTAAGGTCTATAAAATCTGTTCTACTACTCCAAGAAGTCATGCATAGTCCAAGGCTCGGAAACTCTGATACCAAATCTATAATACTCTTTTTTTAATGAATCTGAGGGTTATAATAGTCTTTGTTCATGGTCTTCTAAATGTATAGTCCATTTCTAAACTGACTAGTTCCTCGGAACTATATTGTCTAGGTTTAAAAAATAATATTCCTTTGGAACTTAATGTTTCAATGATCCCATTAATTTGAATTTTAAAATTATTATTAATATTATTCATAGTTTTTCCTAAGAAAATTTCATCTAGCTGTATGTTATTATTAATAAAATCTTCATAGCCGATTGCTTATACAATGTTTATATGTTTAGTAAAATCTGTAAAGTCATATTAAAATTGGGACAAATGTATGTTATTCCTAAATTTTCATTCATATCAATTTCGGCTAATCCTATAATAGCTTTTTCTTTATCTGAAAATCAAGAATCATATAATACTAATAAGACTTTTGCACTGATACATTTTCTTATAAAACCTCTTATTCCAAACACAATTAGACCTAAATGTATATAATGATGTCGTTGTGATAATAAATGCCTAGTTGATTGTTCTATAATTAGGGTTAATCTCTCTTCTCTTCCATCTGATAAATGTAAGGCTTCTGTCCTATGATGTCGGTATAAAGCTGTAGAAAGAGAAAATAAATTGTCCATAAATTCTTCTTGGATTTAATGAATTTAATTCTTCATTTAAAAAAACTTCTAAATTTTGTTCTATATTAATAACTTCTTCTAGTTGTTGATTAATTGTATTATGTGTTCCTCTTAGGTTATCGAGTCATGAAGTACTGGAGACAGATCTTCTTCCTTCTAAGGTTCGTGATGGTCTAGGAAAAGATTCATGTTGGGTATTGGTAAGAGTTCTTCTATTCATTTTGATGGTTCAGTTAAGTAGCTATAGTTGCTTTTGTAGTTTCTTCATGTGTCAGAAAAGAATATGTAGCTGGTCTATGTTTTACAATTTTTCCTAATCAGATTTTTCTAGATCTTTGGTTATATTTAACAAGCAGGATTGCCAAGTATTAGTTTTATCTACTGTTTTAATTTGTCTTTCTAAAGTAAACAGTAGATTTCCAATTTGAGTTATTCTAAAATGTAAAGAAGTCAGAAGAAGTATTATTGCATTATTTTGTTGTGTTTGCACTTGTCGCTTTGTCCAGATAAGTCTACCGTATAATAACCATCTTCCTTAATTTTGGTATTCTTAATATCATCTTGTGTAGTTGTGGTTTTTAATAAATTGTAATACGGTATCATAAGAGTTAAATCATCTGGTACGTCTAGTTCTTCTAGGGCTCTAAATTGGTTTTCATCTTTAAATTCTATTTGTTGGTGTAGAAAAGAGCAATAAATTTTGTTGTACAATTAACTATCATAATATCGTCGTTATCTAGAATACCATGGGTATTGGAATCTGTTATCTGTATTATTGGATGATCTGTAGGTAGACGCAGAAGATCAGAGCATGAAAGAGGGCCACCATGCTCCAGCGCGAGAAACTTGGATGGATAATCAGAAAGGATTGAAGAAATAATAGGGGTGGAAAGGAAAATAGCATAATCAGTTGTTAACAAAAGGGCGCGTTGTGGAGAAACTAAAAAATTAAGCCAAGTATCAACTGAAGGTTTGTCGATTGTAAATCAGTAACCCAAAGTTGAGGAATTACTAAGGGGGCTCTGTAATTTCCACAGTTGGTAAAAAATTTGACATGTGTGTTAGGTAAGTATTTACTACAGGCATGGCATGTTCTATCAAACTGGGTACTATATTGATGAGTGTTGGTATGTTTAATTAAAGAAGGAGAAATGACAGTACAAAAACTAGATTGTTGATTTTTCAACTATTTTTTAATTTGTATATAAGCACATTTATCTTTGAGTTGTGATAAAATGTGATAAAATGTGATATATTTTTCAACTATATTGATGAGTGTGATAAAATGTGTTGGATTCAAACCCCCTATGTTACTCATACTTCATGTATTTCTTTACCTAAAGGGCAGGTAATTTACTGAATAGTCTATTAACTAATTCTTTATTGTAATAATTGCCAAAAACAGCTATTAAGGCAAAAAAAAAAAAAATTACAAAAGGGTTTAATGTAGTTCCAATTAAATAATTATAGTTTCTCTAAATTTCGCATTGCTTCTTTTTGTCTCAAATCTAATCATGTATTAGCATCTCTGGTTGTTAACATTCTATGTATGACATAACCGAAATTTAAAATATTATTATCTTAACTAGCTATTCGGGCTACTTCTTCTGGGAATGTATTTTTAAAAGATTCCTATGTTGTATGAACAACATCGCCTAAATAATTTTCTCCTATGCGGATCACACATAGAGTTTAGCAGGAAAACATAGTAATTTTATTCACAATCTTAGTAATGTACAGACAAAGACAAAAAAACATAAGCAGGTATACTTACAAGGACTAGGGAGCACACAAACTCTCACATATACACATTGGATGTCCTCTGAGATATCTTACACTTCGAAGCCGAGGGTGTATTTATAGGCATTGGGAATGTTGTCTTGAGGTTCCACTTAAGTTTAGTGGTTCTTGTTGTCATGTCACATATTTGTGGTGTCAGGCATCTTTGCTTTATGTCTTGTTCAGCATCTTCTTTTCTTTATGTCTTGTCTTTCTTTAATAACGGAGCATCTTCTTTAGTGGTCCATCATGTTGACTATGTTCTGGTGTTATGTGTCGCTTGATCCTGAGGCCATGGAGGATCTTGGACTGTCTAGTTGTACTTGTTGTCGGGCTTGTTATTGGGCTTGCAAATTTTGTGCTTGCATTTCTTGTCGATATAATCTTGTTGTTCTATTTTTCTTTTTCTCCAGCCATTGATTGTGAATTTTGGAGTAATGTGCATATAGCTTTTGGTGTTGTGTTGTTATTTTGAATGGAAAGAATACAGTCCCATAAGTTGCTGGCCAATAAATCTTTTTTGTAAAGGTTTCAGCAGCTAGTATAAAGTTAATAAGTCCTAGAAAAGCTTTTAGTGTTTTTGTATCTTCTAATTTATTAGGAAATTCTAAAATCTTTTTTGTAATATAAAGTTGTAGCTTAATTTTACCTTGTCTAATTTCTACTCCTAAATATTCAATGTATTTTGTAATTAGTTTTATTTTCTTTTTTGATATAATTAAACCATGTGCCTTGAATAAAGTAGATATCATGTGTAAATGTGCTAAATGTTCAGATTTTATTTTTGAAACGACTAAAGCATCATCAATATAGACACATGTAAAATCGACTACTGATTTAAAAATTTTCTATTTTGCATTGAAATACTTGTAGAGCTATTTTTATGCCAAATGACATTACTAACCATTCAAAATGGCCTTCTAAATAAAAAAATGTTGTCTAAGATATAGATTCTGGCTACATTCTAACTTGCCAGAAACTGGATTTCATATCAAATTTTGAATACCACTGTGAATCTTGTATTTTATTTATTAATTGCTCTTTGTCAGGTATTTTATATTCATCTTCATTATAATTATCATTTAATTTTTTATAATTAAATATCATTTATATCCATCCTTTATTTATTAATTACTCTTTGATATAACCCTATCTTATAGGAAACGCTTCAGTTATTCCTCTTAGCATTTTCACTCTTGTCATTAAATCCTCGTACATATCTTAATTATAATTTCCTTTGAAATTCTATCATTATCTTTTTCAAAGACAATAAATATCATATGTAAGTCTTATTTTTGTTACCGATATTTTTCAACTAGTTGTTGAGAAGATGTATAACTTTTATTATCGACCTTCCCTATATATATCCAAAGTGATTTTCGATCACCGTAATCTACTTCCTTAATCTTTTTTCTATTATTTTTTTTCAAAGTTTTATAGTATAACTCATTAGTTTAATATCCCTATAATTTGCATTATTTATTTTATGTCTCTTTTATTTTTATATAGAGAAACTAGAGTATTTATCCTCCACTAATTAGATATTTTTTCATTTTCAATATCAAATCCAATAACTTTGTAAGTCATTTAGTACCTTGTTTACCTAGGCACTTCCATACCTCTATCAAAATATTATCTGGTCCAACTACTTTTTTATTTTGTATCTCATTTAAAGCATGTTCTACTTCTGATGATTGAATTGTATGATAAAATTTAAATTTCTATACTCCTTTAACCTACTTAAATTACCTAAGTTAAATTGATCACCTAAATTTTTATTAAAAAATTGATGAAAATATCTTTTCAATCGCTCTTTTATTTCCTCATTATCCAATAACACCCTATTGCATTCATCTTTAGTATATCTTATTTGAATAAAATCTCTAATCATTTTATCTCTAGCTTTAGCTATTGTATAAATATCTCTTTCCTCTTTTTTTGTATCCAACTATCGATATAAGAGTTCAAAAGTTTCATTTTTAGTTTCACTTCTATTTTCTTAGTCTCTTTCTTAGCTATTGTATATTTTTTTAACTTTCCTCGTTCTTACAAGTATATAATACCTTATAGGCTGTTCATTTTTCTTTCACTTTCTTCTGTACTTTCTCATCCTACTATCAAGGTTCTTTAATTGTTGGTACACATCCCTTTGACTTACCGAGTACACTTTTGGCTATCATTTTTAACTGTAATGTCATCTTATTCCATATTATATTCGAGTCATCATATATCTCTTTTAATACTTGTACTCCTATTCTCTCTTTAAATATATTTTATTTTTCATCTTTTAATTTCCACCATTTAATTCTAAGTCATACATATTTTTCTTCTATTAATATTATATTTAATGCGTATATCCAACACTATCAACCGATATTAGATAGTTATATTTTATCCAAAAATAACCTTATAATCTTTGAATATCTTTCTATCCTTCTACCTCACCATAAGAAAGTCAATTTGCAACTTATCATTCCCACTTTTAAACGTGATCAAGTGTTCTTTTCTTGAAGAATATATTAACTAGTATAAGTTCATATGTTATCGTAAAATCTAATATTGTTTTCCTTCTTCATTGCTTGTTTTAAACTCATAACCCCATACACCATATTATATTCTTCATTTTTTACTCCTACATACCCATTTAGATCGCCTCCTATTAAAATAATTTTGTTTGACGAAAATTTTTGTAATACCTTATCTAAGTCTTCTCAAAATCTAATTTTAGTGACTTTATCTAATCTTAATTGAAATGCATATATGCTAATTATATTAATAGTTTCTTTCTCTATCACTATCTTAAAAGCTATAATTTTATTTCTTTTTTTAATTACTCCTGCTACCTTATTATTTAATGAACTATCTACAATAATAGCTACTTCATTTTGCGTTCTACTCTAAACCCTAAACCCTAAACATTTCTTCTAGGGAACAACATAATATTAACATAATATCTTGATGATTCATTCATTGGAATTTATCAAAGTTCAATGCTAGCTGGTAACCTAACACAATCCTCCTTTTTAACACAACTCTCCTTTCTCATTCGAACTTAGGACTGGCTACAACGGGGTTTCAAAATAAAAAATAAAAAATATTTAATTAAAATACTGAATTCAAATTTATAATATATTCAAAATCAAATCTTAAATTATTTTTATTTTTTCAATAATTTGAAAATAAATTAAAATTTCAAAAAATATTAAAAATTTTGAAATAATTTTAAAATTTAAAAATAATTTTAGAATGTTATAAATAATATGAAAATTTTTAGTTAAAAATTTTAAAAATATCATCATTTAAAATCTCGATCCATGTCGAGTGATATGAGCGAAATTTATCTTTTTGCTCGTCGCCTGACATTGGTACGACGTCACGGCGGGATCGTAGCACTTTTGTGGGGTTGTAACAACATTCGTAGGGGTCGCAGCGCCTTCGTGACCCCACGGAGGTCATGCCTTTTTCCTTTTTTTCTTTTCCTTTTAATTTTTTGTATTTTTAATATTTAAGTTAAAAAAATTTATTCTTAATTAATACATTTTATATTTAAAAAGTATCAAAATGTATTGGCACGGCATGATAGGATATCGAAATTGTATTGTTTTAGTTGCGGATCGAAACTTCGGCAAGGGTTGAAATTTTAAACCTTGCTTTTGTGCATCCAAATGAAGAATGATTTAATGACAAATTGGTGGTGTTGTTGAGGCCAAGAATCCTTTATTTAATGAAGAGATCCTTGACAACCATCTTAATGTTTTAACACAACAAATCAAATAAGTAAAGGAGATATTGGTAAAGAAGATGATGAAGAAGCTTTTTATTAGGAATTTTATTATTTGGATCTTGACCTAGACTTCTCAAACATCTTAATCCCCATTGCAACCAAAGGCCACTGACAAAGGAATAGACAAAACTTCTACAATCTCTACCAAAGAGGATATGAAGGGCAAAGTTCTTGCTTTCAAGGGAAAAGCCAATTAATAATTTGGTCAAAATCAACTTGATGCAATTGATGAGTAAAACTGGTGTTTTCATCTGATGCACGAAGCTCCTTTTTGTATTAACAAGGTGGCATGCCATGTACTTCACTAAACTTATCTTAATTATTTGTGTGAGTTTTGATTCAATTAAGTGTTGTATCAAATTCTTTTTTAGAAAGAAATATATTTATTAGCCTTTATCTAACCATCTTAGTTTGTCTAAGTTAAAAGTCAAGCACATAAGAGAATTTTTTAAAAAAAAATAAATAGTGAACACTCATTCATCTAAAATAGTTATATATATATTGGGAACATAGACAATATACCAATAAGCCTAACTCATCATCCTCTCATTACATAATAGAATATAATTTCATCTACATTCTTAAAGCAAATTTACAAGACACTTTTAAATATCCTCCAAATGCAAAACATATCATTAAATTTTATCAATAATCTAAAGTTGAAACATCTAAATAAATGTAACATAAGCAATGCTTATGCCTATGATCATCTGTAGCAATTTGGTTCACTGCATATTTGAACATGTTGAAGCCAATCTCCATGACCGCTCTTAGGTGCAAGTGCTCGACTTGAATTTATATCATATATTTTTTGGAGCGATGAATTTTTAGGCTATAACTAGTATCTCGATTCATGGAAGAAGTTGAGTCATGACCTCTGTAATAAATCTTGACTTGAACTTTCTAAGATTTCATTATATGCAATGATAATAAAAGTAAAGATTTAAATTTATATCTTATTGATAACTGTTGCAGAAAATTCAAAAGTACTAAAGATATATTGTAATGTGAACTCAATGGTAAACATCTGAAATATAAACTTGATAGTTTGTATCTATTGCAATTAAATATTCATGAAAATATTTTTAATTAATACATACTTATCTTTAGAAGTAAAAGAGTACTAAAATTTTGTTGACATGACACTATACAATATTGAAATTATATCATGTTGGTCAAAGATTGGATCTCCAACATAGCTCGAAGTTGTGTTAATTGATGAGAGCTAGGTTTGAAATCTCATTTGGAGCTTGGATAGCTATCCTTACTCATACAAGATGTGTCCACATCTTATTTATTGTACCAATCTTGGTCTTAGTCCATAAGTTGGACCCTAATGGAAAAAGTGGAAGAGGACCTACTTGCCTCATTGAAATCCTTGAGGAAACTTGATCAAATAGTGAACTACCATGGCTAGACTATATAAGTTCATAGGGAATTGAGTATTCGAGTGGATCCATAAAAAGCTCAAAGCAATATAACTTATTTTGTTAATTGATGAGGGATAGGTTTGAAATCTCATTTGGAGCTAGGACATCCACCCCTAACTATAAGTGATATGCGAACATTGTTTTGATTCTTGGTCTCAATTCATGTGTTGAACCCTAATAGAAGAAGTGGAAGAGGTTCTACTTGCCTCATTAAAATCCTTGAGGAAACTTGATCGGATAGTGAATTACCATGGCTAGAGTGCAGAAGTTCGGAAGGAATTTACACATGAACTTAAAAACTAAGACTTACAGAAACACTCAGAAGTGCATGGAAGCACACTTGCACACACAAAGAAGAAAAACTCTCTTCACTCAATGCTATTTACAACAGCCTCTCATTCTATATTTATAGAAGCTAAAAGGAGGAGCATAACATGTACTTCATCGTGTGAATTAGTTATCCTCTCCCAACGGTGTATTATTGCAACATCTTTCTCTCTGTAACATTAGTACAACATCTTTCTTTATGTCACTTTTATAGCAGCATCTTTGCTTTTTCCTCGCCTTTGCTAGAGTCTTTTGCTTTATGCCATGTTGTAGATTCGACTTTTAGATCTCCATTAAATTATTCATATTCTGATGTTCCACAGATCCACCAAAAGAGGCTGAGCCCTCTGAGCTTGGCGTATTTGGTTGTGCTTGCGGGCTTATGGGTCGGGCCGCTATTAGCTCTTGTTTATACATTCTAGCTATTCTTCTATCTTTCTTCTAGAGCCATTGAGTATGGACTTTGTGATAATAGCCCCTCAGTTTTGTAAACAGAAGAGTTAGTCAACTAACCACGAACCTACATCCTAAAGAGGAAGAAGTTTAACATGCATTAAATTTAGTAACAACTTTTAGAGAACAAGTTAATACAAATATACAAGGCCTACACCAAATATTAGAAGAATTCAGATTTAACTGAAGAGTGATAAATTTGAAAATATTTATTATGAAGAAGCTCTAAGTTACGTACAGAAATACACAAAAACCAAGACGGTTATTATCCCATAGACTTATTAAGCAAAAGTGACCAAATACAAACTCAACAAAATAATACTATTATAGCCTTATAGACCTCACTCCATGTTAGAATAACACAAATAGAAAATAAATTATTTCAGTTAGAAACAATTTCAAAGAAAGATAAAACTGATAATTGGCAAAATACATTAAATAATATTACAAAAGATTTAGAAAAAATATCTTTAGGGAAATAGGTAAAACATAGACCTGCAACTAGACCTGGCAAATCGGATTCGTGTCTAAACGCTATTTGAAAACATTAATCCATATCCAATCCGTTTAATTTTTCATGTTAATGAGTTCAATCCGAACACGAACCATTTAGCTTTGGGTAGACACGACACGATTTGCTAGACATAAGAAAATGCGTATAAAACGGATTGGAAGACATGATTCGAACCAATAAATACGAAAAAAAACTCATAATTACATGAAAATGCAATAACTTAAGCAAAGTATAAAATAGATTACTAGACATGATCTAAACCAATAGACAC
>JBAMHZ010424688.1:0-11313 GCA_037177395.1 Alpinia galanga | reverse complement strand
ACAAACGATTTTAATTAGGCTAATTCAGGCGAGAGGTGAGATGGATTCAATTATCAAGTGAATCTACATTGGATAGGGCGGGCCAATCATGTAATGATGAGTTGAGAGACACATCTGTTGGACCTCGTAGGTCAAACAGTTGAATTGTCAACGGGAAACAAGTCAAGTTAGTTGGTCAAGTCACAAATTAAGTGGAGCGAGCTTGTCATGGGTAAAGTGTTTTGAATCAATCAAGGAGGTTAAATCGGTCAAACAATACGTTGGTGCAACTTTGATGCAAAAGACAAATCACTTGCACCCATCTTTGATGCAAAAGACATCCTAAAAAAAATTTAGGATAGACATCCTAAAAATTGACTTTTACTTATTGGTACAGTTTTATTACGGTGGTAGTTACAAAGTCCTCCCATTATGTACAGGGAGTGGATAGACATAAATAAATTGAATAGGGTGAGCATGGCAAGACAAACAAGTTGTATACTGTATAGGCTTGTTTTGTTAGATAGGTTAAATGGATTAACTCAACTGCGGTTAGGGTTCTTCTCCTCAGCAGCAATTCTTTAAATCATAAATGATTCAACAGCAGTAGCATCGATTCTACTGCAACTGTCGGTAAACACAAACCAAATTAGAGATCGATCGACATCAAACTTTAACTTCGTAATATACACTGGATTTGTCGAAGGAAATTAAGAAGCAATTAATGGCTGGTCGATTGCTGCGTTGCGCTCCGTCCATGGCCTAAAGCAGTCATCAACTTCTCTCTAGTCGTCTCCGGGTCGCCACCGGCCGACTTGACGACGAAGGTGTGCACCACTCTGTCGCCTCTCACGGTGGCCTTCGAGTCCGCCACTTCGACCTCCGACCGCTTCAAGGCCTGGATGATGCTGCCCGCGGGGTGCGCTGACAGCGCGCAGCCCACCCGGACGACGACCTCCTCGCCATCCGCGCCCACCTCGACCTGGTGCTCCACGCACTTGGAAGCGCGGGCAGCCTCCATTTCCCCGACCCTTCGCTGCAGCTCGGTGATGTGGACGATGGCGTCGCCGATCAACGACGCCTTGTCCATCTTCGAGATGTTGGGCACCACCGCCCGAAGCGCGTAGAACCGCTGATTGAGCTTCTCGCGCCTCTGCCGCTCCGCCTCCACGTGGTTCAGCGGCTCTTCCCGCCCGTTCGCTGGCTTCCGTCCCCTCTTCTTCGGCCTCCGTCCCTCCTCCGCCGTCGGAATTGCAATGAGGTTGCCAGTGCTGCCCTGATAAAACATATCCAAATTCTCCGGCAGCGTCTCGTTTAAATCCCCCACGAAGATTTGTTTAGGACCCTTCATCGAAGAAGAAGCGGCGGGGCTTGAGGCGGATGTGGAGCCGTCGTGTCCGGCGGTTAACAGAATGTTAATCCTCTTTAACTCTTCGGGGTCCTCCGGGACTTCGTCGGTGGAGACCAATTCGAGCACGCCAGTTGCGAACGGAAGGAGCACGACGGTCCGGAACCCTGCGGACCGCGCGAGATTTGCCCGAACGAAGTAGTCGCAGCATCCGAGCTCCGCCTCCCCGATCCAGACGTGTTTCCCCATAAGCAGAGCCCTCCCCGGCGCTCCCTCGCCGCAGCGAAACGAGAAGTACATCGAAGCCAGGAAGTACATCTCGCCTTCCGCCACGTGGTCTAGCGCAAGAGCGAGGTTCTCCTCGCCTCCTCCGCCGTAGAGAACGCGGAGGCGCTCCAGCACCCGCTTCCTCTGTCGAGCAGCGTCCAGCTGGAGGCACTCCCCGCCATCGAGGTTGCGCGAGCAACCGTCTGCCCAGCTGAGGATGAGCTCGCCCTCCGGCGACCGGGTCGCCTGCCAGAAGATGGACAAAGCCCATGGCGAGCCGCGGCCCTCGACGAGGTCCCGGAGCCTGGCATGGAGCTCCACCACACCATCCCCCGCGGCGAGGTGGTCGGATGACGACACGCGTGGGGGGTCGATGAGATACTCGAAAGCGCGGCCGCCCAGAACCGCCACTGCCGCCGCACGATCCTCGTCGGACCACCTCATCTTGGTCCCCAACTCGAATTATCAATGCGGTCCTGGAGCCTTGGAATATCCCCAATTAGAGAAATGTGAATTTCGACACGCAGAAACCGAATACACAGCCGAAATAAAAAGGGGACGATGAAGCCTCCGAATTGTTAATTGTTGATACACAGTTTGTCCAACAGTTTACTGGCAGCGATGAAATGAAATGGGAATTACAATTAAAAACTTCAAATTTTAAATTTATAATAATAAAAATTATTGTCAATTCCCTGTAATAAGATGCTTTATAAAATTTAGTTAATGTGACGATTATATATATATATATACTTTCTTAGCTGCCTTCCTCGTTGGATTACGACGTTCGAGTCGTCTGTAACCGCACTCGTGATTCACGCGGGGCCCAACACTGGAGAGCGCCCTGGCACGTGAATCAAAGCGGGTAGAATTCAGGGCAAAGTTGATTTGGGCGCGGCGTGCTCTTTAAGCTATAGTGGAATATAATATAAAATATTTGGACAAATCACTGATTATTCGATGGGTTTATTTTTGAGTACGACATCTTTGATCATTTTATCAGATTGTTTTTTTTTAATAATAAATTTCTTCAGATATATTATTTTATTATATTAGCTATATGTTACACGTGTTCAAATTTTCAATCCGTTAATGTTATTAAATCTTTTGGCGGCTTACTTGTAAATTAACTGAATCTACTCTATTTTTATTCATCGATGCACGCACCGATTTGGACCGCACCAAGTCTCTGCACGCGATTCAGTGAACCGAATTCGAATCGGGTCGATTTTTTTCACGTGCACCAATTTTTGTCCATTGAATCTGAATCACGACGTAGCCATTTCAGAAAATATGAAGTGGAACAGATAAAAATGGTTTAAATTTTATATTAAAAAAAAATATACAACTTCATTATATTTAAATCAGCTGAACGACTTTACTGCGAGCAGAATCTATAAATCGGCGAATATCGAATCCGTTGGCTTTTTTTTTTTTCGTGCATGCATCGAAATTCTTTCACGTGCCTCTAGTGAGTTTCGTGGATGCACCATTTGGTTCTTGACTTTGAGATCAAAGATTCGACTAGGGAAAGGGGCCTTTAACAGGGCTCAATGGTCTTGCTTTACAATTTCAGTGGGCCTTTAACAGACCTGAAAAATCAGTCGGGCCCAATCTAGAAGTGTTTCACCTCATCTTCTGTCATTTGATTGAATTAACGTAACATCAATGAGTTAGTTGAGACAATGAGCTTCGACAGACAAATCAGTTAACTTTGCCTCTCTCTCTCTCTCTCTCTCTCTCTCTTTTTCCCATTTTTTGAGTAATTATTTGACGTTATTAATTATGGATAATCTGCTGTATGGCTGCTAGCAAACTTAAAGAAGAGAAAGAAGATGACATAAAAGTCTTCAAAATAATCAACAATTAATTAAACAAATTGTTGTGCCTATTCCTTCGATCATGGCGAAGTCGTGCAAGCATGGCGACAAAACAACTTGCGACTCTGCGAGCCTCAAAACATTTTTGTTTTTGTTTTTGTTTTTTTTTGTTTTTTTTACTTTAAAAAAAAATCGATATAAGTGAATGGTATTTTAGCAGATGTTAATTCGGGGTCCCACCTGCAGGCAGAATGATGAGGCGAGGGACCCACTGGGTGCGTGAATGGGTGGGGTCTGTTCTTTCATGTCGCCGACGTGCTCGCCGTGATTGATGTCCCCCAAATTCCACCCGTCGACGAACCGAAACATAATGCAGGCGTGTCCGGCGTTTAAGCTCACCGGCCTGTGACGTTAATGAAAAATCATTGATCTGACCCTGCCTCTCCCAAATCTCGAAATAAACGGCAACAATATCCTGCAGGTGAGTGAGCTCACCGGCAAGTGATTGCACTTGGAGATAGAACCCAAGATTTAAAACAAAACGGAACCACGACAAAATCCACCTCGATTCGCGCAGCAAATTACGAGACGAAGCGATCATCAGTTTAGTTCCCTGTTTTAATTGCGCAACATTTTGATGAACCAGCAACGAGCGGAGGCGAAGCAAGCGCCCAAGAACAGCAGAATGAAGGGCTCAATCTGATTCAATTCCCCCCTTTTTCGGTTGGATTGATGCTTTGATTGGGCGAAGTCGCAGTGCCAGTCTCTTCGCTGCAGCTCTGCCATCTCCTCTTCCCTCTTCATCATTGCACTTCACGCGATTGACAAAGGTGAGTCACAAAGATGTTTAATTTCTTCATCCCGTCTCCTGTGTCTGCAGAGATGGTGCTGAGACCTGTGTTGCCTCATGCGGAAAGGGTTTCAGGTAGCAGCGGCCATTTTTTTTCTTCATCTATGGAGGCCATTTATTCATCTGCCTCCTTGAATTATAAGCAGTTCGATGGGTCCACTTTTGATGAGCTCTCCATGGAGCAAAGCCTGCTCTTCTCAGATAGCCTCAAGGTGCCACTTTTTGTCTCTTTGATAAAGCCGATTTCTTGGATTTGTTAATTCTAAGTGTGTGATCTTGCTGAAGGCGTTGTTGTTTCCTTACCGCTTGAAGAAATGATGAGTCGATTTCAGTTTTTGATATGCGATGGAGTAGATTTCATATTTTGATCTACATGTTTTGTTTTGTTCTTATCTCCAGGACTTGAAGAATTTGAAGGCACAATTGTACTCTGCTGCTGAGTATTTTGAGTTGTCATACATCACTGATGACCACAAACAATTGTAGGTGCATTCTCAGATTAACTCATAAAACACTCTTTAATAACTTATCTTCTTTCTTCTGAATCAAAATCTACAATGGCATTGGCAGTGTGGTCAACACCTTGAAAGACTATGCTATCAAGGCATTGATTAACACTGTGGATCATCTTGGATCAGTTTCATACAAGGTAAATGGGGTTCTGAATGACAAGGTCGATGCGGTTTCTGCAGCAGAATTTCGAGTTTCCAGTATCGAACAGGTGTAGTTTAAATATTCACTCCAAGGTTTCATTGACAAATTGAATTCTAGATCAGCATATTTCATAACAGCGTATAGACTATTTAAGTATTGTTTAAGGTGAACCAGATTGTAAAAGAAAAAGTAACTTGTATCTTTAACAAAACCCAATGTACTTCTCTATGTCAATCACAGAAAATTCGAACGACTCAAGAACTTGTCGATCGCGAAGGGCTAACTCAACAGGCTCTGATAATCAAAACTCCTAGGTACCACAAACGATATGTTTTACCGGGCAAGTATCTTTTCCTTCTACGTTTGATTCAATAGTCTATACTTCCATACCTTTAGCTGACTCCAAATAGTTAAAACTTGCAACTTGCCATCAAAGTCATCTTTAGCGGCAAGTCCATGCTTCTGATTTCCACATGTTTCTTCTTTCGTTTGATTGTGTTGTGTAGGAGGTCAAACCATGCCTGAATCTGGAAAATACGCAAAGCCAAAGTATGAAATCCAGAATACTGCCAAGAAGAACATTGAGCCACCCAAGTTTGAATCTGGTAAATTTTGATATGTTCGATTCACAACCAATATTTCGATTGCTGATCAGCATCATCTTTGCCATCTCTACAGTCCACAATGCTGCCAAGAAGATTGAATCAACCAAGTTTAAATCTGGTAAAGTTTGATGTGTTACAATAATTGTCAAACATTAATAGTTCATTCGCTATTAACTTCCCAAGTGCTGATCAAACCAATATTTGTCATCTCTACAGTTCAAAAACCAACAGTGGATAAAGCACCTTCACTCAGGTACTCGTATCAAATTTTAATTTAACTCTAAAAAACATGAGCTTGTAGTCATACAAATTTCTTGTGAAATGCGTTCACCAGGAAGACGCATACCATGTCCAAATCTCCTTCCATACGAGCACGTTCAGTATCTCCTCAGAAACTCCGTTCTCCTTCGCCTTCACAGCATTTCGGAAAATACTTCAGTCCTGGTACTGGTTCAGCTTACATCCTTTGGATCGAATTTAGCTGACAAAAATTATTTGAGACTTACAATATGTTTCTAATTCCAAATTCAGATAAAAGAGCACCATCACCAGTTCCAGTGTCTAATCCATTAGCAAGGTCTGGATCGCTTGCAATAAGACCAAAAACTCTCAACTCATCATTCAACATGCAGCAGGTAGCAAAATGCCACTAATTTAAAACTTAATGACCCTTAATGCACGTACTTGAGCTCGTCATAGTTCATTTTGGAGCCTTAAAATGGGGACCCAATCATTTGCTGATAACCTGAGAAACTTTGTGAAATGCAATGGAAGTAATATATATTTTTCCTACGTTATTCTCTAATAAAAGTTTTTTGGTTGACTTGTTTACTCCAAAACTAATGTTCTTTGTTGTTGTTTCAACTTGCTTTGCAATATAATGTTTAAAATTTCTTTTTCTGCAGTACCGTTCACAGACTAAGAAATCAGTATCGATGAAGCTGCATGCCGAAAGGAATGACCAAAAAGATAGCGAGCAGAATCCAAGCAAAGGCAAAAAATTGCTTAAGACCCTGCTCAGCAGGCGGAAATCCAAGAAAGATGACACAGTTTATAATTACTTCGAGGAATATTGAATAAAATATTTGCATACTACCTCAAATTTTGTCTGTGAAAGCAAAGTCGTTCTCGGAGTATCAGCACACCCTTTTTTTCTTCTTTTTCTCTCTGGGTATAATGGTGCTAAATTCTTGTAAATTAATTATAATCAATTTCAGATGATGTGGTTTGATGCTACCAGGCGAAAATGTGATTGCGAAATGTAAATTGTTCATATATTTCCCTCAATTTGAAGCCTTTCGACTATGTTTTATTTGATGTGCATAGGATTTGCAGTTTTAGCTCTTCCTTACATTGGTGATTCAATGATTTTTTTTCCAATAATAAAAGATTGGAAATTCTTGTAATTAACAAGTGATATTAATTTAATTCAGCTTAGATTACGACACAACAATAATTAACAAAATTAAAAATATCCAAGATAAAATGATTAAGCATTTAGAAAATGGTGCACAGAGAGAAAAGCGTCGTTGAAGGGCAAAGTCGTAGATATCTTAAAGGTATAGAACAAAGCCGTCACTTCAGTGCTGCGCACGTGACAGCGTCTGACAAACACGTGTCGAAGGTAATCATCATTTATCCCCCCTCGGCGATCCTCTCAGTCCCGTTCGTTTCAACCGCAATAATCCTCATTGCTGAATCATCGAAGCTGTGTTTGGGTCCATCGTTTCTCACCAATGAAAAACGGGTATATTTTTTAAATGAGTGAATGAAAGTAGACAAAGTGGGTGCGTTGCTCCATATAACGACCTCCTCGCCTCGTCTTCCACAGTCGCGTTTGTTAGAGAGAATAGTCGTCTTCAGCAACAACCTGAGTTCTCCTCTCCACGGACCACTAAGCTTCTTGTGGTCGAGTCGAGGAGAGGAAGGAGTGACCTGGAGAGAAGAAAGCGGACTTTTTCATTCGAAGCGGCACCCAAGATTGATTCTTTCTGTGGTATTTCTCCTCTCCAACACTCAGTTCGAGCACGATTTCAACCACTTCTCGATCGATTTCTCTTCGTTCAAGTCTTCTTTGATTCCCGATCTTTGCTCATTTTGGTTTCGCATGACCTGATCGATGGAAATGCGCTTTCCTCAGTAGCGTTGAGCTTGAGTCGGATCGAGCTCACGACAGCAAATATGCGTATTGTTCTTTTTGGCATTGCTTTGACGTAATAGAGAGATCGCACCGTTTTCGTTGATTTTATCCTTTCCTTCATTGAGTTTGTGATCCGCTCCGCAACTATCTTTCAGTTAACAAACTGTATCTACTAGTTACGTTGATTACACAATTTGAGTTTTTATTTTTTTGGAACCATGTAATGCCGTGGATCTGCTCGTGTCATCCACTAGACTATTAAGGAAGCGAAGAACAGGAAAACTCTGCGCAAAGAAAGCATTGCAAATGCCAATACTTTTTACAATGCATTATTTTTCAGCCGGTTTCCATAAATTTCGTCCTTAGCAATCACAAGTCAAGATGGTCTTGATTTCTTTGTGATCTTTGATTGACGATTACTTTGGCCGGAGCATCAATCTGGTTCTTTTTGCAGTCTGATCTGTTTTTGTTTCTCTGTGATTCTGGTTAGGATAGTAATTACAAAAGTTGCTTTGTTCCTTCTCCAAACTATCCAGCTGAAGCCAATCAAAAGGAGGGGAAAAAAAGAAGAAAAGAACCATAGTAGCAGAGTGAAGCAAGAGCATGGAAGTCATCACCGCCGTCGCTGCTTTCTCGGCCGAACCAAGTAAGGTATCCACTCTCTCTCTCGCGCGCGCGCTCGCTATCTCATTCTCTCACTCTCTCTCGAGGGGGAAAAAAGGTCTCCCTTTTGTTTCTCCATCGAATCTTCAGATAGTCACATCGAGACCGTCGATCAAGATCCCATGGCCGATCCAGAGCGATCGCCGATCGGCGTTCCAATTCGTATGTAAAGAGCGATGTTGATCGCGTATTCCCTTTCTGAGCCGCGACCAAACTGAAAAGTGAAAGAGCGGCGCGCGATTCCTTTGATAATCATCACGACAACACTCGTGCAATAAAGAACTCCACTCGCGTAGAATACCCCATTCTGTACCTTCGTTATAGATGAGGACAGTGTTGTTTTTTCATAATTACATCTTTTATTCAATGCGTTGTGTAGAAAGGTATTAGTATTTCGATTTGATTTTTCCATAAAAGGAAATGATATGGCGAGTAAAGAAATTGCTTGTTTGCAACAACAGGTGAAGTACTATTACTCGAAGAGGAATGATTCATTCACGTCCAAGGAGCGGAAAGGTAAGTGGGCTTTAAGCAAGCAGCAGCTGCCCGACGCCAATTTTAGCCATGCATCCTTTTGCAATGGTACGATTCTTCTTCAGCATTCTTCATAGTGACGTCTTTTTATGCACTTGCAGTTCAAAAAAATTAATCTTTTTCATGCAGGAACGGCGTTCGCACTAGGCGCCTTCTTCGAAATTGATCACGAAAAGCTTCCTCCCAAGTCTCCAATCCAACTTAAAGCCATCCGAATCGTCAAGGTTTCGGGATTTCGAGTCGATTTTCGTGTATCGCATTTGGTAGCATTGATTTCCATATTATGCTCTTGGAATGCAGGTAACCGAGGCGACGAGGCTGGAGGTCACGGTGAGCTTTCCGAGCACGCTTGCGCTGCGGAACTACTTTGCGCTATCACCGGAGACCGGCCGCAACCCAGAGCTGGACGAGAGGTTCGTCATGAGCTCCAACCAAGCGGGAAGGATACTTTGGCGGCTGGTATCGCCGTCGGAGGTTGAAGAGCAGAAGCACTTGGAGAGCTTCTGGTTGTCGTGTCCTAACCTCCACGAGCACTCTCCGGCACCGGTGGTGACTAGCGAATCCATGGCCCCGCCGGAAGAAGAAGAGGCCGGCGAGGGAGAGTCAGTTGGGGGACACTGCCTCTTGACCATGATCAGGCGCTCTGGCTTCATCCAGTGGGGGATACGAAGGAAAGTCAAGTACATAGGAAGGCACCGGTCGGCGGAGATGTCGGTGGATAACCATGAAGAGGAAGATGTACAAGAGGATGTTGCAGGGGAGCAGCGTGAGAGGAAAAGGAAAAGGAAAAGGAAGATCGCTGAGGATGAGAAGAAGAATAAGAAGAAGAAAAAAGGAAAGAAAAATGAGAAAAAATGGCCGGAGAAGCGACAGACAGGAGCTGTCAAGGGGAACCCTGATAAGAAAAGAAATGGGGAAGAGCGGCAATACGGGAAGGGGACGAAGGATCGGTGGTCGACGGAGAGGTATGAAGCGGCTGAGCTGAAGCTACTGGAGATTATGAAGGTCAAAGGGGCCGCTCTAGGGAAGCCCATAATGCGGCAGACGCTGAGGGAGGAGGCCAGGAAACACATCGGCGACACGGGACTCCTGGACCATCTCCTCAAACACATGGCAGGCAAGGTGGTGACGAACGGCGCCGAACGATTCCGGCGGCGTCACAACTCGGAGGGCGCCATGGAGTATTGGTTGGAACCGGCAGACCTGATGGACGTCCGGAAGATGGCCGGCGTGTCTGACCCCTACTGGATACCACCGCCGGGGTGGAAGCCCGGTGACGCCATGTCGGATTGCCCCTGCGGCGGCGAATGCAAGTCAAAAACACAACTCAGAGAGGAAATAGCAAATCTGAAGAGGTTTTTTCTGGATTTCTACATTATATTATAAATCATGATTAGCTCTTCGCTTGCTGCTTATAACAAACCTCTGAATTGGTTCTTCTTCATTAATCGTTAATTTGAACTCCTCGATGGCTATTAATTATTTCAGGGAAATCAATCAGCTATGGTCACTGAAGAACGTGGATAATGTGAGTAAAGAAGGCCAATCTCTAGAGCAATACATTCTTACGAGGATATGATCAATAATTACCGGATTTAACTTTTTCTCTCTCACAATAGTAACTACTTGATGAGCTACCTAAGGGTAAATGTAAAAATATAAAAATAATAATAATTTGAATTCATCATTTTCTTTCTAAGGGTAAATGTAGATGAATGTACACATAAGGTTAAATTAATTATATTCTGGTTAACTTGCATGTATTGATTTGTAATTCTGCAAGCTATTACTCAATGCTAGATCTTACTATACTAATCTGCTTGTTGGATTCTCAGGAAAATTACAAGAGCCTGGTGGAGAGGAATCACAAGTATGAAGAAGAAATAAATAATCTCACAATTTTTTTGCGCCTCTTGAAGGTACGGATTGTCCTATGTATCTCCTTTCTTTAATTTCATTAAATTTGTTGTTTTTCTTCTTTTTTTGACACATTCCCAGCCACGGTTGTTCCTCTTCTAGTTCTGATTGCTTGCTAACGCATGCATTTAATTTATTTGCACTCAGGAAGAGGTCCTCCAGCTGAGAGAGGAGAAAGATAATAAGAAAGTGGGAGTAGACAAGGGATTGCAGTGCGGTGGAGATCATGACAGCGGGACGTCGAAGCGAGAGGAGAATTTGATGAACATGGAGATGATGGACCATGACGACGGGACAACGGAGGAGGAGAAAGTGAAGACCGCTAATTATTATACCGGCATCACCATCAGCTCCGCGAACGACACTGACATCTCCAGCAGCAACAGGACAAGTACTAAAACCAAGAACAGCACCGCCACGAACAGTAAGAAGGTGGCGTCTCGCCGGAGTGGCTTCCGGATATGCAAGCCTCAGGGGACGTTCCTGTGGCCGGACATGTGGAGCAGCAACGTTGGCGGCGGCGGAGAGGCGCGTCC
>JBAMHZ010424677.1:0-11313 GCA_037177395.1 Alpinia galanga | reverse complement strand
AATTAATAAGATAATTTTATTAAATTTTAATTGATATAATTATAGTTTTAACTGTAGTTTAAGAAATTTAAAAAGTTGATTATTAAGTTATATAGTTTGAACTATACTTTGAGGGGTTGATTATTAAATTCAACCTTAACTTCAAAATTACAGTGTCGGCGCCGTCACGCCCCTTGCTGCCTCCGCGGGACGCGGCGCACCGCCGCAACCCCCGCTGAGACTGCGGGATGCCCCCGCGGGATGCCGCCGTGAAGGTCGCGGAAGCCTCCACGGCGCCCACGGAGGCCGCACAATGTCGCCCGACGTCGCTGCGGCCCCCACGGCCACCAGTACCACCTGTACCGGTGTCAAGCGATGAGCGAAAAGGTAAATTCCGCCCGTATCGCCTAGCACGACTCGAGATTTCAAACATTAATTGAAATGGTTTTCTCTAATTAGCTCTTAGCCAAGAGATTACAGGAGCCTTATAGGCGATGAGATATGGTCGATGACGGTTAGGTCCTATTAGTACCTAGCTAGAGATCACAAGACAATAAAAGTATTACAGGTCTAGGAAGGTCAAAGTCATGCACCTAGCTAGAGATTACAAGGTCATTGTGGGTTGGTGAAAGTTCTGTATATTATGGAGGATATTTCAGGTCAAATTAGCCATTTGTATGTTCTCAGCATGAGATACAGACTTGCAAAACTTGGGTTTGCTAGAGTTCGACTTGTAGGAATTGATAAATTTGAGACATTATATTGCATTTCCCTTGTATGTTTTATAATTGTCCATCTTATTCTTTAGTTCCATATTGGAGGCTCTTGTATCTTATACTTTTGTTTTCTAACTTTTGTTGAAGTCTTGTACTTATAGTTTCCTCCATACTAACTTGAGGAGAGTGGTAGGGGCATCAAGAAGAGCCATAAGGCATATTTATGTTGTTGTTCTCAGACATCACTGCTATTGGACTTGGAATTTTTAGTGACATTTTGAACTTTCCGATAGTTTGTTGCATGGTTATTTTCTTGCAATTTGTTTTGTTTATCATGAGACATGTTATATTATAATTTTATTGTTTTATGACTCTGTGTACTGGTAATATTATGCTTTCTACTTCTAGGAAAACTTGTGATATTGATATGGAATTACTGTTATTGTGACTATAATCATTGCTTGTGTTTTTCAGACATGTGGCAAATGTTGTCTAACATCTCTGTCGCATATGAATCAATGGCAAGCAAAGGATTGTGCCATGGAACTATTATGTAGATATTCTTCTTTTGCAAAAGGTGATAATGCTCACCCCGAGCGTCCCTTCACGGCCCGCTCTAAGGCTTGTGAAAAGGTGATAAATCACGGTACCAAATGACATCCTAGGTGAGAGAGTCAATTGTCCCTAGCGAAATAAACTCCAAGGGAATCGACTCTTGCTCTCTTCTGCAATTCTACCACCTGAGGACCAACTCGGCTACGCCTGTGGAGGCAATATAGTGGCGCAAATGTAGATATTCTTCCTATCCATGGAAAGAGGTCTCACTTGGGGAGTGACATTATAACTTATATATCATTGGTCATTATAGAGTTTATAGATGTAGTGATGCATGGATAAAGATAAGATAAGAAGATTAGAGAGAGAAAATAAAACAGCAAGTGCAAAAAAGAAAAAAAATTGAAAATGCATAGTAGCCAAACACAATATTACCATTTTTTCTCCTATAAATCATTTTAAAGACCACTAAATTGGACATAAACCAACACCCAGCAAAATGAAGTTATCCTTTCCAGAGCATCAGTTATATAGTTCATATAGTCACCAACCACCACATTTAGGGTTGTCAACAATGACCCTGATTACTGCAGTCAAACCGACTGAGACACAACTAATTTGCATGAGTGATTCGTGTCCAGATCAAGGATTCTTGATCCATTTTCTATAACAGATTTTTCTCAATCCCGTGTCACCTAATAGTAAACACCTAACAATAAAATACAGAATTTCCCAATTTGACCATCAAGTCGTTTATAGAAATAGCAGTCAAACTTTGATCTAAAACGAAAGCTTAAAGGTACTTCCTTTTTTCTTCTTTTCCTATAAAAAAAAAATCAAATTTGTGTGCTAGAAGACAACCAATGAAAACATGCCATTCTAAAAAGACAAACCAACAAATCAATTATCCAATGCAAAACAAAGCATGTAAGGCACAAAATAACAAGTGCAATTTAAATATTCAAATTAATGCTCTAAACAACTGAGATACTTTGGTAAAAGGGCAGTCCGATGCACAAAGCCCCATTAATATGGAGTCTCAAGAAATGGTCTATACACAATCTTACTTTGCATTACAAAAGGATATTTCCGAGACTCAAACCTACAATCTCTAGATCACATAGGAGCATGATACTTTGTTACATGATATTAAAGTATTGTAGTCTACTGATGATGCTAATCAGAAGAATTCAAAAGAATATTAAGTAGAGCACAAATTTGCTCACAAAAAGGAATATTACCAGTGAAACTAATAGGCATTACATTCCAGCACTCATTTTCATAAAATCATTAAATCCATGTGAAATTGCACTTTTCGAAGGAGATGACATTGATCAAATAATACATACACAAATTGGCTACATGTATGTGTTGCTCATATGTCTAGTTGGGATAAAGGCACATGTATTTTTCTTGTTGCACTAGAAAACACAGAAACAATAAGATTGTCTAAATGAACTGTGAAAAACCCATGACTAGGGATCTTACATCAAGAACTATGGTGAAACAAAGAAAAATTTATAAAATAAATAATAATATCATTAGTTAAAAGCACTTGGAATTTGGGAACTTACCAAGGACATGTACTCTTATATAGTTTGATGACCAATGCTATTGGTGTACACAAGTGCACTAAAGATCAAATTCTCATACTCACAATGTTTTAGAACAAAATGTTTCCCCCACACATTCTAGTGTATGTTCATTACTGAGACTATACTACTAGTTCCATTGTTAATTCTTCCATATTGCTAGACAACAAAATCAGTTAGGGAAAGGCTGTTCCTGATTTCTTTCGACTACCTACTCTATGGAACAAGCACTGTATGAAGGATGGGTAGTAAGAACAAAATTTTGTGCCCTAAATCTTATAGAATGATTAGACCATGCAAGAGACAGTATAGGCTATATGAACTTGTTTGATGGACATCAAAAAGGAGTCAAAAGAATCACAAAAATAACTCCATTAGTAGCATAGGATAACATGAAGGAAAATGTTTTCTAGTCAAGCTAGAGTCAGTCATGGTTCATATTCATGAAATGGTGTCTTTTTGATGGGCTTAAGCTACTGAATATAAACTAATTAATTAATCACGAATTAATGCATTGGACTGTGAGAATCAAACCCGGGGTAAATCATCCTGCACATTTGAAAAGCATCTCAAGATTTCTCAAATTTATGCTTTAGTGACGAAATAAGAAATGCAACACATCTACTACTTGAGAAGATGAATAAAAAAAGAAGCTACTCTATCAAATCAAACCCATCTCACATATTGTAATTTCTGGGAGGAAAAGCACTAATTCCTTTTATAAATGACCAGGGAAATGCCAATCTTACATTGGGGCAGCCCGGTGCACGAAGCTCCCACCATGCGGGGTCCCGGAGAAGGATCCATTGTACGCAGTCTTACCTTGCTTTTTTTTTTATTGCAAGAGGTTGTTTCCAAAATTTAAACTTATGACCTTTAGGTCACAAAGCAGCAACTTTACTGTTGCGTCAAAGCTCCCCTTCAAATGCCAATCTTACACAAAAAAAGACAGTCCGGTGCACGAAGCTCCCGCCATGCGGGGTCCCGGGGAAGGATCCATTGTATGCAGTCTTACCCTGCTTTTTTTTGCAAGAGACTGTTTCCAGGATTTCAACCCGTGACCTCTAGGTCACAAAGCAGCAACTTTACCGTTGCGCCAAGGCTCCCCTTCAAATGTCAATCTTACATTGGGAAAAAAAAAACTTATCATTATGTATTAAGCATGAGCATTTCATTTGTCAATAACATATGAGCAAAACAAAAGGATCCATCAATTAGGCAACATAAAGAATGGAAACCTATAAGACGGACCGATAAGAATTCAAGTACTTACTGAAACATATATGACATCATTTGTAACTTTTAGAGGCACATGGTCCATTTTGAAGTGCCCTATAAATATCTTGATTCAATGCGTTGGCATCCTCTCCAGTGTAAGTGATGCCATCAGTCAATTCACTAGTGAGTGATTCAATGTCATCCACAGCAAAACGGCTCGGGTGGTAAGTACTTTTACTAACAAAATCATGATTATTCCCTTTCCCTTTGTCTAACAGTTTCCTTGACATTGCGTCCTTGACCTGGAAGTTACAAGAGTCATGCACAACACAGGATGACCCATTAGACTGACCAATCATAATCTCAGGACTATTCAGCTGCCAACTAGCATTGCCACCTATGCTAGAATAAATGTCCAAAGTGTTTGTGTCTGGAACTGAATAGACTAGCGTAGCCAAACTATGAAAGCGTCTGTCTATGATTTGTTCCATGCTGGATGTTACGACATTTGATTTTGGCATTTGATTGTAATTAATGTGGGAGCTATCTTTGTTCAGAATCATGCTATTATTCACATAGACATCTTTCTCTGTCTTCAATTTGTATGCAGGCTGTGATGGAACTATCAGGGAATTCTGATTAACAAGAAAAGAATTGTAATCACCTTGAGATTTGTTTATTTGTTGAGAAGGGATTACCACAGAACCCTTATTTAGAAGGCCAGGATAATTCCCTACTGAAATGCTGATCGATGACTGAGAAGGAAATGTGGTTGATCTCAAATTTGTAAAATTATTATTCTCTATCTTCACGCTGGTCGACGATCGAGGAGAAACTATAACAGAATCTTCAACCAGTGGAGTAACAGCATTTCCTGCTTGGTAACTGCCTGAGGATTCAGAAGGGACTAAAACAGAGTCCTGGTTAAAAAGCGTAGTATTCACCTGAAGTTGAAACTTGTTAGATGGTTTTGTCTGGGCAACTAAACAAGATGGTTGCACATTCACTGCCTGATTGAACTCTGATGGTGCAGTCTGTGACTGTGGCTGTGCCAACTTTGTCATGTGTAATGCATTGTTCTGAGAAGCATTCAAACCTCCATTCTTGCTAGAAGAGGTCACAACACCAAGGTTATTCCAGGACCAAACTGGAAAAGAAGATAATGCCTGACCTTTCAACAAAGGTGGTCCAAATGCTATTCCATGCTCGAAACTAACACAATTTTTCCCTTGAATTGGAACTTGTTGAACAACTGGCTGGTCTATTGATGGAATGGATAAGCTGCAAGATGGACGTCCTAAGAGCTCATCTTGCAAGGCAGCAAGAGTTTCTGGAGAAATTTGACCAGAAACTGCTAGAGTTTGGAAATCAAGTCTCCCCAACTGATCCACTTTTGCACCACATAAAGTATTGGTGAGACCATTTTGGTGGTGAGCTACTCCACTTAATCTCTTCAGGTAAAGTCTGAATTTCTGCGCGTATTAAGAATTCTCAGAGATAAGATTTGTTAATTTATATCATTCCACTTAACAATGTAAGAAAATATTATTTTACATGTTTCATAATCATTCATCAGAAACTCTATGTTAGGAAAAAGAAACCCACGATCCAAGATGGAGTGATGCAATACCCACGAGATTATTTTAAAAGCCAACAGTTCATTGTCAATCATAAATTCACAACTGCAACATAAAAGATATAACACAAGTGAATATTTTTGCAAATGCTGCCTCCGAAGAGATGAAACTAAAAGTAAATGTTTTTGAAGGGTAGGTGTAAAAGTTCCTCAAATAGAAATAAATAGATGAAATTTGTCACAACAACATTTGAACAGCTTAATCCTATTGTTTCCCTTTGTTAGTTTGTCATTGGTAGTTTGAGAAATTTATAAGAATATTTTATTTAATGCTTCAACATGAAACTTCATCTGCATTTAAATTTGAGACTTCATTAGTTTTAACATGTTCAATATAGTAATTCATAGGACCTTTAATAGTTTAAACATTAACATTCAGTACATTTCTGTCTTCGCATTTCTGCAGATGATGTACAGAAAATAAAACCTTCAGACACAGCAGCAATACATAGTAGTTCTAAAAGCATAATCAAGAATGAGAAAGAAGACTATGATGTTTACCCAAGGGAAATAACGATCTAAAATTCAAAATTTGACTTTTAAAATACAAAGTGATATCACAAAGTATTTTTTTGATTCATAGGAGATTAAGGTATAAGAGCAAGTCAGGAACAATCTGACATTAATGATGCAATCTGGATAACCAAGTTAAGCTTGTAAAAAGGGAAGGAAACCTGTGGAGATTCCAGTGTCTCAAAATATAGTAACAACAAGAAGCTGTGTCCAAATTGCTTAGGGTGAGATTATAGAACAAACTAGTAGTGATCAAACATTGAACAAATAGAAATCATAAGCAGCTCAAGTCGAACCTGCAAATGGCTAGCAACATTTTCTCTTGTTAAACCAGGAACGTTCATCAATTCCAGGATTCTCTTGGGCACAGCCTCTGCATTATCCGAAATTCAGAAATTTTTAGTAATTCAATAAAATTACTGAATCAAGCTTATATATACTTTGATATGTATCAAAGCCATTTGTTTATTTTAATAACATAAGAATTGAGACTGTTCATACTGTCTATTCCTAGTTGGTTCACCGCATTGACAAATTGCTGATGGAGTTCAACTGACCACACTACACGTGGTTTTTTAGATGAAGATGGATCTACACTGTCTAGTTCACCATCATCATCTTCTTTTGCATCTCTCTTTTTTTTCTGATATTTCCATGAGCTGTCCCTTCCATCATTCACTGTGGAAGCATATTCAGAATCATCAGTGGCATTTCTGTTAAGTTCACTTTCTTCCACACTACCCGAATGTTCAATATCTTTGTTGTCGAGCCATTTTCTTCTAACAACATGCTGCCATATGTTTTGTAGCTCTTCCATACGGACAGGCTTGGATAAGAAATCACAGGCCCCATGACTTACTCCTTCCATCACAACATTGAACCTTGTATCACCAGACATCACTGCAAATTCATGAATAAATTAAATAACTGTATCCCAGCTTTTTTGTGCAAATATGAAAAATTCAAATGTAAGAGAAGTTACTTACTGATAACGGGAAGGTCCATTTCAAGACCAACTAATTCAAGTAGCCTGAATCCATCCATGTCAGGCATATGGACATCACTAATAATGAGATCAAAAACGCCCTTGTTCTCCCTTAGAAGTGATAAAGCTCTTGTAGCCTCAGCACAAGTTGTAACTACAGAATTAAAAGATCCAAAGTCATCTTGAAGATTAGAAAACTATAAATTGGTGAGATGACAAAAGAGTTTTTGTTATGATTCATGTGATGACTATTCATGCAGCTACAGTACACTATTATTGATGTCACAAATTCTGTAAATAATTAGACAAGAAACAGAACCAGGATTGCCTCTATTAAGTGCTGTGCAAAAATAAATTTGCAATATTGCCTGTCTCCTAAACTATTCATCCTTACATGAAGGCAAGTGCACAAGTAAATGAAACAAGAGAACTTGATAATTTAATAATGAGATGTAGAAAAACAAGTCTGTAGCAGTCCATTTTGGCTGTCTTTTCAAAGAAAAATCACTCTCTTTCTCTCATCTTAGAAAGAGACATTTAATGTGCTAAATGGAAAAAATTATAAGATTGTGGTACAAATCACCATATTGTATAAATCGGAGTCATTGAACTATTAAGAAATCACATACAGAATTGCAGCAGAAGTTGAAATGTGAACATAAATGTGTTGAGTTACTCAAAAGGACAAGCAATTATGTGTACCTCTAGTAGATGATAAAATAAGAGAAAATAGGTTGAAATGATATGAAATATAGACATATTCAAATACAATCAGTAAATCTGTTAAAGTTAGGATGCTCCAGCCCATTAGTCCAACATGATCATGTGTAGTGGTCCATTATATCTAAAAGATGAAACTTCAACTCCGCACAAGTCTAACATTACTAAAGGAAAAAAGAGTGGAACTTTCTAGGCTAATTAAAACTATGATGCTTGAACTTTTCATCTTCCCCCTCCATATATGTTTTGGATATCAACGCTCAAATATCAATACTCTATGTAGCACCCTATATCTCTGTTGATCATATGTAAAAGTTTCTAGAAACAACTACATTCGATCTTGGAACCAAACCTATGTTGGATGCTTATATCCAAATCTGAGGAACAAAAATTAGAGCAAAGTTATTCACTCCACTTGAGCCCAAGATGAACTAACCTTAAGGCTAGAGAGTAAACCCAATACTCTGACCCCAAAGTCTAGGCCAATGCAAAATTTCCAAGCCTATCAACATCAGAATTTGCCACCTAATGTATATATTGCATTAGTATTTTAGCTTATTTATGTAAATCTAAGCTTTAAAACTACTTGCAAATCGACTATTGCAGACGGTATGCAACGAAGATTTCAAGTCTCTAGATTGTGCTTCCTATGAGAGATGGAAAGTGTCAAGGAAAGAATGAGTATAGGAAAATACTAGATTTATATGAAAAGAGAAGGAAATTTATACCTCATTCCTACTTCCTTGGAGGGAATAAAATAATAAGTTAAAGATCCTTTTTTTATGTTAAAATTGGCAATATTTGAAAGTTATAGGAACTTTCCATCTAATGAAAGCCAAGTTGGTAAAAATAGGCAAAACTCTTCTCCGATTGTTCTCTGTGTTTGTCTGCCCAAAGAAACAAAGACAAAGTGAAAGGGCAGACAATTTGGTGAAAGTCAATTTGATCAAAATTATGAAAATTCTTCTCCAGTTCTTCACTTCCTTTTCTTTTTTTTTTTTTTTTTGCACAAGAAAACTAAGGGAAAGGGCATATGGAGAAGTCTTTCCCTAGAATATTTTTCTGCACCAAGGTTCTGACACCAAATTTTCAACTTCAGAAGAAAATTCAAATCTAATCATGAAAATTTGACTGAATTTTTTTTACAATAGTGAGCACCACAATTTAGTCCATGAAGAGGTCAGGAGTAGCCACTATGAAAATTTGAGAAAAATCTCTAATGTCAACCTTGTTTATGATGTGGCAAGCTTATTTATTTATGATAAAGACAAGTTTTTAGAGTGCACAAGAATAACAATGCTAAGTGACAAAAGGAAGATATTCTCCTCCATGCGTATATAAACCCCTGCCTCCCAAGGGGGGCCATATCAGTTAAGAGCATGGCAGTCAATCTTCTTAAATTCATTTTTCCAGAAATTATGACTAACTTAGTGATGAGGATGATCCCCCACCTTAGTATGTCAAGAATCTTTGATTGAGAACAAAATGCTTTCCTGGATTTATAAGAAAACTCTATGCACTCCTCCATGGTACTACTAGAACCTTATATTCCCTGTACAGTGTACACTGTGCAGTATCATGTTTATAACACATCATTATGGATATAACCATCAAGGAACGCCCTTAAATTAAACAAAGTTCGAATTGACTAATTGGGTACTTATTAAGAACTGAAAAACCAAAGGTAAAATATTACAATATCTCAAGGCATTTTATTTGTCAGAAATAATAATGTTTCATCGGAAGGGGTCTAGGCTGTCTAGAACAGCCGCCTCTCTGGAACTTTGGCGGAACAGAGAATGTATACGTCGCAAATACGCATATTATTAAGTTCAATTTATGTTTGTCACTCAATCAGAGAACGATAATCGAAAATTCGGATTTTTTTAGTTCCCTACAAAATCCTGAATCGTAAATAAGACATTATCAGGGAACACCATAAAACGATAAATCACACACGATAAAGGCAATACAAGAGAAAGAACACACAGAGGCGCACAAATGACGGAAAGGACTCACCGTCATACTGGCAATTAAGAAGCATGCGCTTCACCACTGCTAAGCAGGTCAAGTCGTCGTCCACCAACAGGATCTTCATCCCCACCGGGAACTTATCCGGAAGCCTATCACTCTCCATCTTCTTTGAACTCGAGTAGCTGCTCCCCCAACTCATGTTCCGCACAGTCGATTCCGGGGCTTCGACTCCCCAGCACTCCTTCCCCCAATCTGAGCAGTCACACCTCAAGCTTCTCCAAAACGGACCAAATTCCACTCCCAAGTCACCACTTTTCCTTCACCTCCATGGATGAATTCATATCTAACCTCCATCCCCTGCTCAACCTATCCAAGAACAGCAAGATCAGATAACGTCGATCCGCCACCGCGAAGATACGAGAAAAGTCAACGGGAAGTCCTCTCCGGACCAACCCAACGTTCCAGCCTAACCGCCGGCGAAATCCGAGGAAGCGAAACCTCGCGGACACCCAAATCACAGCTTCTCCGACCAATTTCCAGCGCCTACCTCGATCCAACGATCACCGGCACTGGGAGAGAGAGAGAGGCGGAAGCAAGAGAGAGAGACAGAGAGAGAGAGACCACAACTACTGTCTTTTTACGACCCTTCGACCTTTTTCTTTCGGTAAATTCAATTTGATCCCATAATTTATTTCTTTTTTATTTTACCACCACAATTTAAAAATATTATATTTTATAATATAATTTATAAAATAAGAAAAATATGAGTGGTACGTGAATAAAATTATTATTTTATTTCATAAATTTCTCTTTTAGTTCATCTAATATTTTGCATGCAACCAATATAGTATGTTTATAGTTATAATATTATTTTGTTGATTAAAAAAACTTTCAAATTAAATATGTTTAATTACAATAAACATTTTTTAAAATTTTTATCTGAAAACACCAAATTAAAATAAATTTAAAAAATTAAAAAGAAATAATAAGGGCGTATTTTATGATTACTGTGTAAATTAAAAGAAGAAAATATTTATAATTATAAGTGTAATAACAAATCGATAAATTGTTTTTTTTTTACGTTTTATAAAAACTTTTTTTTATTGATACTAGATATCCAGGCTTTAAACCTGATTAATTCTAGGAATGAGTGGTTCGCCCTATTAAAATTTTTCACTAGTCACCTTAGTTAGAGTTGTCAAGCGTGCCAATCCATGACGGGGCTGGCCAATCGATCGTAAATCCAGCATTTAGCGGGTAGAAATAAACTGACCCATCATTTTGGCGGGTTGAAAAATTTTCAATTCAATCCAATCCAAGGCGGGTTAGACGGGCCGACCCGCGGACTATAATTTTACTATATATTAAATTTTTTTATTCTCATCAAATTTGATTTATAACCATTTGATTCTTTATAGTGCATAC
>JBAMHZ010424669.1:1072-11314 GCA_037177395.1 Alpinia galanga | reverse complement strand
CTTAGCTCCCTTTCTGATTCTGTTTCAGGTGCTTGACCCGGACTTCAACCTTCGTGCTCGACCCAGACTTCAACCTTCGTGCGTGTGAATTCATCCCCTCCCTCCCTTTGGATCATTCGATCAGCAACAATTGTCAAGTTAAATTAAAACTCTTCACTTGATCAGGATGAATTCCAATCGTGACTTAGATGGATTTAAGTTACCTTAGACTCTTCTTGATTGGATATGAATTTCTTTTACTTTCCATATCATATAATAATCTTAAGCGTTTAAGAACCACTCACTCTCTTTGTGGTATGATTGTAATGTGACTAAGATCACAAGTAAATTCTTTGGATATGATCGTAGAGTACGACCGTTGGAGCCAGGACTCAATTCGACCGTTGCAATATATATCACGCCGTCCCGTATTAGTTTCTGTGTCATTCCGACAGATCGAAGATGGACACTGGCGAAGACGCAATCGCCTCATTCAGGTCGGAATGCTACCATAAGCCCCGGCGCCGGTTCTATCAGATGACCGAGAGCGCCACCCACAATCTCCTCCTCCAGCTAGCTGCAGTGGATCAAGGAGAGTTAGTTCGTCGCCCTCAGCAAATGCCGACTCGATTCTGTCCGGCGCGAGGTCGCCAGCCTCTACTGAACTTTCTTCGTCTTACACTGCCTCGTCCTCTCCCCACCACCTCTTCTACTCAGCGTACTCTTCCCTCGCCGCCGCGGCGTGCTGTCGCTCCTGGATCCCCTGCCTCTGCTCCTTCTGCTGCATGCCCATGGCATTTCCTGGGCCGTCCGCTGCACGACCGAGACGGAGTGCGTGCTGGAGCGGGAGGACGGCGCGCTGCTGGCGGAGTGCGTGGTGGAGGAACGGAAGCAGAAGGGGCGGAGTTCGACGTGCTCAGAGGGAGTGACTTACGGCCTACAGCTGGCCATGAACCTGCGTGCCGTCGACGACGACAAAGGCGGCGGCCGGCGCCAAGGTGCACCGTGCACAAGCGGTCGGTCAGCGATCTCGCCGCCACGCTGCTGCTCGAGCTAACGTGCGGCGTGTCTCTGCTATGAGGTAACTAACTTATCGCAGCCATGGACCTCGATTCCGCATCAAATTTACTTCTTTTTGATCTTCTGTTAAAAAAAAAGATTTTGCAATTTCTTTTGGGCGTGATGGAGTGCTTGTTTCATCCTTCTACTGAGATTTTTTTTTTTTTTTTTGTTAGTAGGGTTACTGTTCTTCATTTATTGCTTCTGAATATTGAGGAAATCACTGCGCGAATTCCTGTCTTCCACCTTTTTATAAAGCAATTATTGGTCGCCATTAAAATTAATAGTTTGGCGAGATCGAGCAAAGAGCTCCATGGATATCCATCCATGTCGCTCAAGTCAGGGGATGAACACATACGCCAAAGTCTTAACTTTTTCTACATTCGCATGCCTGAAGAAGAAGACAAATAAGACGGAAAGAGAGCAGTGGTGAAACGTACAATGGTTCGAAGCATTATTTTGCACAACCACCACCGCCCTCCCCGGCGGGCCGCTTTTCTACAGCTAAGCTCCCCGCTTCGACTCGCCGGCTCAGCACGGGTCGGAGGAGGACGGGAACCACTCGTCGAACGAAGACTGGAGCAGCTCTTCCTCCGCCTCCGGCGGGGGTGACTTCCCTTCCTCGGCAGCGAGGAGCCGGCGGAAGAAGGGGACGGGGCATGGGATGCAGAGCACGCCGCGCTGCTCGTAGCCGTACTCCTGGGCGGACAGGCGGAGGAGCTCGACGAAGGCCGGACGGTTCAGCAACCGAGTCGGGACCTCGAACCGCTCCATCTCCTCCCCGACGTAGACCGGCACGTGGCCTTCCGCCGCTGCATCCGCTGCCCCTCGCCTCTCCTTGCGTTGCCGTTGCCGCCGCCGCCGCAGCAGCAGCAGCGCCTCGTAGTGCGAGGAATCCGCCACCCGCGACAACCGCCGCAACATCGTCGTCCGGTCCTCCAACGACTTGGAAGAACCGATGAGTGGTTGGTTTCGCGTCATTTGGAAGCTCGTTTTTATAGCGAAATAATCAATAAATTTTATTTCAGAAAAAAAAAACAGAAATAAAATAATAATAATTATTATTATTATTAAAACACTGAGGCTGCTGTACCAGAAGAGTACGTACATGACAGGTACAACTTTTTTTTAAATCTTTTTATTTATTTATTTATTTATCGTAAACAATTAAATTTAACAAAACCTTTATTCAATTTTATCCCGACAAGTGGAGAATCATTAATACAAGTGGCAAAATAAAATAAAAAATTTAAAATTACATGACCACTCGAGAACAAAAAATCATAAATTAGAAAGATGCTCATCAAATTAATTTTTTTTTTAAAAAAAATTAAAATTGATGCAGAAATTCATTTACCATGAAAATCTCGGTCTTCGATCATTGAAATAATATATTGATGATTTTATTAAAATCCATGCACTGGCTCCAACCAATTGCAGTCATGGTAGGACACATGGTAGGGCACGTGCCTACCATGACTTAAAAGATTTATAAACGCATCTCTAAAATATTGTCATATTTAAATTTTGTTTTATATATATATACACAATCAAGATATTTTAGATATATATATTATCTTATACACTTCGTCTGTGAATATTTCTGTTATTTTTTCTGATGACTTGTATATTATAGTTCAATCTTTAAATTTAAGTCGTCGCTTATGAATTATAGTTTAATCTTTGAATGCAAAGAGATCAGACAGTAGATAATAAAAGTGTTCACGAATGTATTGTATAAAATTATATATATATATAAATATTATCTTATATAATTCATTAGTGAGCACCTCTATTATATATCGTCTAATCTATTAGGGTTCAAGGATTAATTGTACTATAGTATTCACCTGATTAGATAGTAAATAATGAAATAGGATAACAATTAATTTTAGTTGAAGCCGATCTATGCACGATTGGTTTAACTAGACTTAACTCGTCTACACCGTTAGGAAGATAAAGATTGGTTCCACCAATACTCATCCCTCTTTCTTAGACAAAAATGCTAATGCGTGTGCACCTAATCAAAGTGAGGTGAAACTGAAAGAGCACCTAATTCTTTAACAAAATCAGCCCTCAATTCACCACGAAAACATTGACCGTTGCATCACCAGATCGTCGTCTCCAATCGCCCAAAACAAAAAACAAAACAAAACAAAACAAACAGGAAAGTGAAGGAGAGCCGGCTCTACTCTACTCTACAACGACTCCACCTTTCTTTATTGGTACTCGAGAAGAGATAATCATCCATTAAATTCGCCCAAATAATCTCTAATTCCTTAAAGAATGAAAAGTAGGTGAAGAGTAGATTTCTTTAAGGCTCCGTAGTCATCGCGGTACGGTTTCCGTGACACACTCAATTCACCTTTTTCTAATTTGTTTTTCATTTTGTTTGTTTCTGGACGTAGGCACGTAGCCATATAGAAAGAGAAGAAGACAGACATTGTGCCCGCAATCATGGTGGAAAAAGGAGGAAGAATATTTTGGACAGGAACTTTGAAGGTTGAAATGGAGGGATAGCCTGCAATCATTGATCATTAACTTAGACTCTATTCTCTCTTTTTATTATTGTTGTTTGGGAAGGTTAAAATGAAAAGAAAGAAAGAAAGGAAAAAAAAAAGATTATTTGGAAAGTGAGGGAATGCAAGTTGCAGTGAGACCATACGAGCTAGGCTGTGAATTAGAGTGTGGATGGGCGAATTTAATTGGTGGCATGGTGAAGACACAAGCTAACCAAATTCAGTTTGTGGACCACTGAGGGAGGACGGGTTCCGATTGGATGAGAGACGAAGCATGGGTGCTCTGGTGAACTAGATTCAGCTAGATCGCATCAGGATAACCCTATCAAGATACCCTATTATATCAATTCTACACTACTCTTTCTGATCGATTAACTCAATTAATATCTTGAATGCTATGCTTTGGTAAGTTTTATTTAAAGGATTGTCACTTCTGTGAGTGTTATAACTTGGGAATATAGCTAAAATCGCTTGAACCTCAAGCTCTAGTGTTTTTCGAATATTCCAAGATGGCTAGGAACAAATATGACTAAATCTAATTCTTTGGAGGTGGTGTTTCAGATCACATAGAATTCTTTCGATACTCGTTCCAAAATTCAAGCTACTTGGTAGTTCTTCTGAATAGATCCAAAAACCATGCCTCCTTTTGTCAACGACATTGGTTGGGCGCATCTTTTTGATGGAGAAGTTTGTGCTAAATCCAACAATGTAGCCTCCTTCGTGGAAGATTAAGTGTAAAACCAGACCTTATTTTCCCATTTTTCCCACAAACCAAGAGACCTTTTTATTTTGTTTTGTTTTTTTATTTTTATTTTTTTGACTTGAGATCACCAGACATTCTATTATACGCTTCCATAAAGTCAGACTCTGATTGACCTTGTTTGCTCAATGAAAAACTCACTTTGATTGCAAGGACAGCCGATATGGATGCAAGGTCGGTGATCTGCTGCACACAGATTATGTGCGCACGCATTGTCCAATTTCTTCGAAGTTGATCGTTGATGACACTGTAGCCAACGCTTGAATCCAATTGGACATCTGCACTATCAGATCGAGGTTAAATTCTAACTGAATCACAGTCACAATCAAGCCAAATTCCAATTACAGATTTATAATCACAGTGATTACAACCAATCACAGTGATGACGATGAGCAACGTCACAGTGTACACAGGCACAGCAATTAATCACATAGGATATCAAAATCAATGAATGCAATATAGAATGTATAAAAGAAACGGAAAGTTATCAGATTTATTCTACTAGGTTTAAATTTGATTCAATGCTTAAAGAAGATAATATAAAATAAATCATGCAAACAAAGTCATAGAGACATTGTATCATCAGTTCACACGGTCTCTTCCACAAGCATGTAAGGGTCAAATAAGCATGACCAATAGAATCGAGTAGCATACAAAGTTGTACGTATTTAACAGAGTTCGAGAAACGAGTAACGACAAACACTCTGTAAACGTGAAGCTACCTCAAAGCTAAAGGGGCTCCAAGAATGCTTCTTTGAAGTAGCAGTTTAATGTGCGCGCTCCCGAAGAACATCGAGTTCCACCTCTGTCAGATCGGTAGCTTGAATTTCATAGTGAACGCCATCCATCTCTCTCCTGAATCTCTCTTTGGAGGCTGCATACAGCATCTTAGCCCTGATCCGAGAAACAGCTGGAGACCTAATGCCAAGTGGGGAACATTACATCGATTTGCATTAGATGGGTTAAGTTAGACATTATGAAAGAAGGCATGAAGTCCAATAATTCACTGAAATGCTAAAGGAAAATGAAAATTTCTGAAGAAATAGTGAATCACAGGGAAATAGTGAAAATTCAGATGACTCTCAACAAAGATAGCAATAGTGCAGCTGCCTATAGCAAACGTAAAACTTGTGAATTCAGCACGAGTGAATATCAAATTTTTAAGATTGTCAAAGTTACCATCATAACATAACTTCAACGAAAAATCAATCTGATGTAGTTTGTGGTAGTATCCTTAAGTCGGTATCCAATGAATATTGAGCTAATTCGCTTCAATTGTTTATTTATTATTAAATTTAAAGGCTTCGTCTGGCAAAATATGTTGAAGTTTCTGTATGACTGACAATAGCAAAGTTCCATCATTTCATGAAGGCAACTGCTCGAAATGATTCATTTTCACTTTATTATCTATATTAGAAAGGATTTTGAATCCAACAGATCTTTCCATACAGAAAAGTGATATCCATGTCAAAGATGAATGATGGCAGGAAGAGACTCACCAGGCAATGAAGAAAATCTTGCTTTTTTGGCAATTCTCTTCAGTAACAAAATCAAAATCATAGACAGCATAACGGCAATCCTTTTCAGGCAGAGAAGCCATAAATTCATCATAGCTCTCTGTAGCAGCACCAACCTTTTCCACTATAACCTCTTTTCGCTTTTCATCAATTTTGAAAATCACATACCTATGCATCTTCTTCCTCTGAAGCTCTAAGAAGATATTTTTGCAATCATCAGCAACACCCATCCCAGAGGAAGCATTCGACTGAAATCAAGTAACAAGAGAAAAATAAGAGCAATTTGGTTGAGCACTTCAACCTATCAAATCTACACAAACTAGGGTCTCAACAAAGCAAGCTATTCTGTCAAAAGTTGATGAGGATACAGATACATGTACACGATAAAGTTGTATCATAATTTATATTGAGCAAATTGTACAAGTAACATAATAGTTAACTGTCACCACTATTCAAAAAAGTGACCCAAAGAACAACCAGGCCATTTTGATAGGGGGCCATCACACACTTAATATGTGGTCCCCTTCAACTAGTTGTTCAACAAAAAGTAGTCCAGGTGGACTGCTTAGGCAAAAATAACAAGCAGACTCAGACACAACATGGAAAATTCTTAGCAAATCTCACCTCTTCTATTGCTTCAAAGAGCATGATTCCTGCAGAGCGAAATAGTCTATCTTTATTTCCATCTTCCTTTTATCTTGCAATTGCTTTAAATTCTTTGTTTTAATGTGCTTATTTATAACTTGTTCAATTAGATAATTTCTTGTTATGCAAGAATAATGTATTACTTACATGTGTAATTGTGTTATGTAATTTTTTTTTTCAATGTAAAATGATGAATTGTATGTGTTACAGAGTATTGATTAATATAGTTTGTTGGACATATATGCTAGTCATTTTTAATGATGATATCAATTAGCTGAAATCTTAATATTTTTTAATGCCAATCACATTGCCATTGCATACCATATATAGGTCGTGATGCAGTGGCCCGTTGCCTATAGCCTGAAACCACTCTTTGAAATGTTGAATGTAACTGTATAATGTTGAGTCCTTACAGTCAAGAGTGACATAGGATAGATATGTTCTGTTTGCAGTGGCATATGCACTTCAATTTCTACAGCTAAATTTGAACCTCTAAGTTATAGGAGTATCAAGAGTGTCATGCCACACCCGTTAAAGAGTAAAAGAGGAATGCATGTCCACTTGAATTATAGCTTTGCAGAGGAAAATATATAGAAAGGTAGAAAGTATAAGTCTGCATGCAAAATATTAACCAAGGATGCATAACCATATATGACATGTGAAATCCTACTAAATCCTAACACTGTCATTTTTAAAAACTTTAGAGGCATATATATGGATAAAGGACAGACTGTTAGACTAGCTAATAGAAAATTAATTTTGTCAACCATATGTCATAACCCAGAAACAGATAATAATATCATAGTTATCTTAGTCATATGGTTCGCAATTCAAGGTGTATGATTCAATTCGATTGGCCACCCCACCAATTCAAATCAGTAGGGTGAGTTGGACCTGTGCCTGAATCAGACCAATTTGTCTCAAATTGGTGTGCCTAATCGAATCAGTTTTGTCCTGATTCTGACACAGGATAAAAACTATATAAAAAATAAGCATAAGAAAGAATTTATATAGTTGAAGATACCCTTTCTTCCTCAAATTAGGTTTATTATAGGGTAAAAAGTTAGATTTTGGCCTAGATAAGGGTGTCAAAACTTAAGTGAGTACCACAAACAGGTCTAAGCTCAAGTGTACCCACAGTTCATGAAGGAGAACAGATACTATGACTCGAGTATTGGAGATATCTTTTATATCACCAACTAAGGTTTCATTCTGGGGTACAAGATAGATTTTGGGCCTAGTTTAAGTGTGTTAAGACTTGAGTAACAGAACAGCGCTCAAGTGTACTCATGTTAGATACAGGTTGCACTTTAGTATCTCCCACCAGAGCATTTTGTATACTAGTCTTAATTGAGCAAGTTCAAAATTTCAATTTTGGTGTTAGCTCTAACTTGGTAACAGTGATGAACATGTGCACATGCTTGTCCTGAAGTTGCCTTTAGAAAATATATCTAGATAAGCATCCCAAAACCTTTTTAAAATATCTTACTCTATTGTTTAGTTTATTTTGAAAATAGAGTCCTTTTAAAGGTGATTCTTTTCTGTCTCTTGAAGATGAATAGCTTCATTGATTTCTGCAATCTCACTTTTCTTGGTGGATTCCTTATCAGAAAAAGGCAAGTAGACAACCTCTAGATGTCATCCCTCCTCAATTTTTTCATTTGTCCATCAATGAGGGAGATTGTAAGCTACTAGTTCAGTTCCAAATTGGAGGTTGTGGGTGGTTGTATTGGTTAATAAGACCTGAAAAAGTATTGACATTAACACGGGAATAGGAATATAGCATTTTTAATGTGGTCACACCCACTAAGTGATTTAGTTAATTCTCTCTATTCATGTCAATAAATCAGAGTGAGGAACGTCCTAGGTTGGAAGAAGAAGAAAAGACAACTCATGTGGTGCTTTTATCACTCAACCTAGCATAAGACTGACTTGGGGATACTTATGGGATTGAAACACTTTGAATCTTAAAAAGGAAAACAACCCAATTAGTCGCATAGTAGGTTGAATCACTGGTCTAAAATGCTAAACCCAAAGATTAGATTTATGTACGCTCCATATACCAACACAAGTAGTCAACTGCTTTCTAAATTGAATTGGAGCATCATGATCTCCTGACCTAGTCATTATGGCCCAAAGTCTTAACTCATAGAATGAAACAAATCCAAATATATGAAGGCATGTACAGATGGCTCCACCATTTATATGGACTTTCCTATTGAACTCCCTTACTGAAACTAGAGTTAGGTTCCTTATTGGATCTCAAAACCACTATGACACCAATTATCATGACCAGCCTCAACACAATGAGAATATTGGCCCATTACGCTAGCTTGTCTAAATCAGATGACTGAAATGCTTATGCCCAAATTAATAAGCTCATATGAGCTCTAGCATACCAGAAAACTAGTAGTCCATACCCTTCTAAGGGCACTTCAAATTATTATTTATCATATAATAAGCTAAAGAAAGATCTGAAAGAGAGTTGTAGAGAACCTTCTGTCAAATTTCTGGACTGTCAATCTTACATATCGACCTCATTTTTTTTTAAGAAAAAAAGGAAATCAAAGGTAACAAACACTTGCACGTCCCCATGGATATGATCCAGTATAAGAGAAAACAGAAAGGTGTTCAAGAGACTGCTTCATGAAAACAGAACAAGTGTTATGCCCAAACACAGATACGTAAACAGGTTTTACTAGATTCGAAGAGAAAATACAAGAAAGGCACTATTAAATTGTAATCGTTAAAATTTATATTAGACCCAGCCACTACAATCGCGCGATTATAATGTTCTGAGAACTGAAACCTAATTATGGAACAACTACGCTGTCCATCGTACTCATTAGATTTCCCTTGGAATCTTGGTTAAGGCTTAGCCTTCGCTATTACAATAAAGATATCACAGTGAAATGACCATTAAGAATCTCAGATCAACCGCAATCGGCAGGGAAGACAACCGTAGGAACTGTACCAGATCCAACAGAACTAAAAATAGGGTAAAAAAACAACAGATCGACCGATCTAGTGAGGGGAAAGGGAAATCGAAGTCCATTGAACGCGATCTAGCCAAAAAATAGTAGGCCCTTTGAGAACTTACGGAGGATCGGAGCAACGCCATTTCGACGAGGAGAGTGGAGGAAGAAGGTGATCCGCCCTTGCTTCGTTTCTGATGGGGATTGTTAATTAGAAATGAGAGACGATTTTGTTTAAAATTTAAAAATATATATATATAATAAATAATCTTAACACTGATAAACTTGATTAGTTAACATTTATAAACAAACAATTTATAAATAAATTTATTTATTAGTTTAAGTAAAATTTAATTATAAATTTATTTATTTTATTAAATGTATACATTGTTATGGAGTTTATATTTTAAAATTCATAATATGTGAAAGAATAAAAAATAATATAAATTTGATAAAATAAAGACAACAATATTATTGGTTTGCTTTAATAAAAGACTCAAAACTCGATAAGATCTTTAATATATACGATTGGACAATCTAATAATTACCACCACTGTGGTAGTTATAATCATAATAATTATAATTCTTAATAAAATTGGCCATAACTATTCTAATTAAAATATATTTTTTTAATTACCATAATTGAAATAATTACGATTTAGGTTAAATTGATTTTTATTAGTTAAAAATAATAATCAAGTTTAACAAAAAAATTTAAAATAATCTTTATTGATACCGATGAGAAAAACTAATGGACTGGATTTGTGAATAGGCGAGTTTGCAGGGAA
>JBAMHZ010424642.1:0-11314 GCA_037177395.1 Alpinia galanga | reverse complement strand
GCTTAAAATATTACATTTTTATTTCTAATAGTTTGTAAAATAAAAGTGAAATACTCGTTCTAACGTGATTGGAGAGAGAATTAAAGAGAAAAATATTTTTCTATTAAATTTTTTTAATAGAGTAAGTCTTCTCCACCTCTTCTTGTCAAATTGAGAGTCAAATCAATTTTTATAACGATGTTAAAATTTTGATTTTTTTATATATAATTTTACTCGGTTAATCTTTACAAGTATGAGGAGCAATATGTATATATAGTATTCTCATCTCCTGAGCGACTGATTCACGTGTATACCTCCGCACCTCACCTCTATGCTGATTGATTCCTTCATCGTCAAGCCATCGTATGCACTATAGCCATCGTCTGAATCCCAAAGGAAGCATGTGTCATCCAATCACAATTGCGACACATCTCAATTAGGTTAGATTCCAACTACAATTTGATCAGAATCCAATCAAGATTCGTCCGGAGTCAAAGTCCGACTAAATCTCAACTAAATTGTAATTGAAATTCAATCAAATCGCAATCGAAATGCATCCCAATGTCACGACTATGATTAATTCAAATTTTGACCTGATCACAATAGAAATTCAATCAGATCGTAGTCATGATCAAACCAAATTTGACTATGATCCAACTAAAATTCATTTAAATTACGATTAAAGTCCAACTAATCGACAGCAATGCCAAGCAGTGAACATCCGAAAAAATACTGTACATTCTTATTATTGTGCAGTTGTGCGAACCAAAAGGTGCATTTTATTTTTGTTATCTTAAAAAAATGTGTTATATTAAATACCTTTATTCTAAAACTAGAATATATTTTTTATTTATCAAAATTACTATAATATTATTCATTTTGATAAGTTTTAAATTTCAATTTTAATATTAAAGCAATATTGATCAAAATAATATTTTACTTTATAATAATTTTAGTAATGGAAAATATTTTTGTCCAGTTTATAAATATTTAAAATTGGTCGGTTCAATTGTGGAAAGCCACAATGAAGTGATAAAACTGTCACCTCCTCCTCCTTCAACGCCTCTCTTCTTCCATTAAAAAAACTCAGAGACGCTTCAAATCCACAAAGGCGCCGCGCGCCCTCTGACGCCCCACCAATGGCCGCCGATTCTCCCCCTTCGATTCCTTCTTTTAATGACTCTTCTCCATTACCTTCCCATCGCCTCCGCTTCGCCATCGGAGCAACCATCCAAGCTCGATGCCGAGAGGAAGAGGCGGCGAGGATTCCGCCTTCTTCCTCCCCTCCGCGAAGTCGATGTCGCTGTATGAACACCTCGACGGCGAAGACGACGGAGACGCGGAGCTCCGTGGCTTCCGGACCTTCCTTCGGTGGATGTGTCTCGACCAGTCGGATGCGGGCCGCGCCGCGTTCTCCTGGTTGGTCTTCCTACTATTCGTAGCCGTCGTCCCGGCATTCTCCCACTTCGGCCTCTCCTACGCCGCCGACCGACGCCCCTACGACCTCGTCGCCCAGACCTCACTCGCCGCCGCCGCGGCCTTCTCGTTCCTCACCCTCTCCGCCCTCACGAGCCGCTACGGCCTCCGGCGCTTCCTCTTCCTCCACATCCGCGCCGATTCCGGCCGCGTCCGCCACGCCTACGCCGCCGAGATCCGCCGGTCCTCCCGCCTCCTCGCCGCCTTCGTCGCGCCATGCTTCGCCGCGGAGACAGCATACAAACTTGCCTGGTACGGCGCCGGCGCAGGGAGGGTTCCCTTCTTTGACGGCCACCCCGTGGCAGCCGGGTGCGCCGCCTGCGCCCTCGAACTGGCCTCGTGGATATATCGCACGGCCAATTTCTTCCTCGTCTGCGTCCTCTTCCGCCTGATATGCCATCTGCACATTCTCCGGCTGCAGGACTTCGGGGCGGTGTTCGAGGAGGAGTCCGACGTGGAGGCGGTCCTCCGCGAGCACCTCCGCGTGAGGCGGCAGCTCAAGGTCATCAGCCACCGTTTCCGGGTCTTCATCCTGTTGGGCATGGTCACGGTCACGGCCAGCCAGTTCGCGACCGCACTCGTCACCCTCCGCCCCAACTCCGACGACAACCTCTTCAACACCGGGGAACTCGCCGTAAGTCTCCTCACCGTCCATCACCAGAAACACTCGGTAGACATGGAACAGAAACCTTAAAAATTCAACCTTTGGGATTTTGCAGTTGTGCTCCATCGTCCTCGTGACGGGGCTATTCATCTGCCTGCGCAGCGCCGCCAAGATCACTCACAAGGCTCAGTCGCTGACGAGCCACGCGACTAAGTGGCACATCTGCGCCACGTTGGAGTCCTTCGCCGTCGACCGGCCATCAGAGCAGCCGGCGAATATGGCCACCAGTTCCAGTGCAGTTGAAGCAGAGGCAGCGGACGAGGAGGAAGGGAGCAGTGAGGAAGACGAACTGGAAGGCACCAAGGTTTTGCATCCTCATGCGCACACCATCAGCTTCCAAAAGAGACAAGCACTGGGTAAAGACTGACCTAAGTAAATGATAATCAAATCACAATTGCAAATCTGGTTATCTGAATACAGCTTCAATTGTATCAGTGACGTACCTGGAGAACAACAGAGCAGGGATCACCATCTTCGGCTTCACCATGGACAGGGCATGGCTCCACACCATCTTCATGCTCGAGGTTGTGCTCTTCCTGTGGCTCTTGGGGAAGACCGTAGGCATTTCTTGAGACTTGTCCATTTCCTGCTCCGAGTTGTCTTGAGTTCATCAAAGTTGAATGCTGCATTATTATCTGAATCATGCCTCCATGATTCATGACTGTCTTTATTCAAACAGAACAGCTTTACAGTTGAAACTGAAAACAGAAAGAATATATATTGCAATACAACAGAGTTTGGTTTTTCTTAAATTTGTGGAAGAACAAAATTGTTTTAACTTACAACAGTTCCTACCATTAAGACCATGCCTCCATGAACTTACACCCAGAATTAGAATGGGTAAGCTCGATAGGGCAGGTGAAAAGAAAGCAAAATCTCCATCTTGGAACAATGATCAGAATGGATGCGAATCAGCAGTTAGTGTTAAACAGTTATTGATCATGGAGATTCTTCCTGAGCTTCAGTTTTTGAAGGTGTATATGTGGAAGTATTTCCGTACTCATGGTTTTCTAGATTGTGTTGTCCAGATTTTGAGAACTGGTCAGGCAACTTTGATGAGTTGGGAGAGGAGTTTTCGACTGTCTGTAAAATCTGCGAAGTGTTTTGGTCGGAAAGTGCTACCGAGGAGATAGGATACGAGAAAGAAGGTAGAGTATAGCCATAATATCCAATGAGTGGATGATCATATCGGCAAGCTGTTCCAAATTTGCAGCTTCCATATGCAGTGTAAAAGGTGCAAACCGGCTGACCCTGTGTAAAATGTAGGTCAGTTTGTAAAAAACTGGAGACGAGTAAAGGAAAATGAAGGGAGAAAAGATTTACCGGTCTTAGTGGCAGCCCTAGTGGTCCTATGGTTGCATTAGCTGCTTGATTCTGCTCTCTCGGGTGGTGGTACTTGCATGAGATTCCATACTTGCAGCTCCCAGTTTTCATGTAATATTGACAATCTGGTTGATCAGGTCTCTCAGGTAAGTTTTGTAGCAGGCTAAAGCCTGATTGTTCTCGAAGCTTTGAATTGGATATTTGGTTAGGTGGACGCCCATCCATAGAGGCCATGTGGTTCATGCTTCCCTGGCACGAATTTGAAGCTTCTTAAAGTGCCATAATGAATGAATTTGAGTTATAAACTTCGTTCATTAGCTCCTGTAGATGTTAAAGCATGGATACCACAGCTAGACGAAGCATTCATTTGAAAGTGGAAAACAATCACATCCAAGTTAAATCATAAACATCATGTATAAATATCTTAACTAGGAAGCAATCAGTTAAATTTTTTTTTTTTTTGGCCAAAGTTCACAAATTTTTGAAATCCTGAAGAATGGATTCTATTGATTGTGGGGAAAGGAAAAATTCAGATAAAGTAAGGCATATGAGGAATTTACCTTTCAACAAACTATCGAGACAAACAACCCTTACTTGAAATGTTGAAATCCCTTTCCACCATGTGCCAATTATGACTACTTGAAAATTTAAAAAATATATATATGTACTGCAGTGCCACATTAATATGACAAAATCAGTAAACTTGAAGTGCAAGTTAAGAGGTCATTATGAGTGTAAATTAGCATGGAAAATCACATGTAACAAAATGGCAGGAAAAAAAAAAGATATTATCTTATGTAATTTTAGGAAAGATTACAATTAAAGTCATCTTGTAAAGTAGGATAAGACTGCGTACGATAGACCATACTTTAGGACCTCATATGATGAGAGCTTCCACAAATATATGAATGTAGAAGTGCTGGTAATGGACTATGTCTACACTCATCTAATACTTTCTACTTGGCATACAAACATCAAGATGTTTATAATACCTTCTAGTTATTCTATAATTACTTCAGATTTAACGTGCCAGGTCTCTAATATGTCATGAAAATGATCTTGCCAGCATGGGCTGCCAATAACATGCTAATGGTGTATCATCTTCATGAAGAAGAATCAGCCAAGTGCGGCTTTCCTTGTAGCTTTCATGGCAATTCTACAATTCACATGACAACCACATGCTTACTAAAGTTTTCATTTATAGAGTATCTATAAACCATGTTTGTATAGTAAGTTGCAATTTACAAGGTGTTTTACATATTATTATCATATCCTAGCTACGTAAAGGTTTATATACCCCCTAAAAAATATGCATGAAGCAGCAAAAAATGACTTGATAACCTGTTATTGGTAAAAGTGTATCAATCAATAACAATAAGGAAAAATTAATAGCATCAACTACCCTAATAAACAACTAAAGATACTGAAACAACTATCGCTAGAAGTAAGTTTAACATGGAGTGCCTAGAATATTCTGTTCTTTCTCAATGCGTTTAAAAAAAAAAAGTAGCAATTGCAACAACCAGCTGTGTGCCAGATAACCTAATTTCAGGCAAATACCACTAGAATAAAACTATCATGCCTGGCAATGAGGCTTACATTGCAGACAAATAGCAAGTAGTGTAATTCAGAGAAACAGAAACTGGAAAAGAGATTTTGTGCCTTCTATAATTCTATAGTAACAAAGCTGGTTCATACTAATGTGTGATATATAAATCCAAATGTCGTAATGCCTAAAGGTATGGACCAGTAATACCATAAAAATCCAAGATGACTTAATCCCATAATCTCTGCTCAAAAAACTCTCTAGCTACAACTTATGTACGTTTGGAATTGAGAGTTTATTAAGACTGTATCCCATCAAGTGTATAACTACTACAATACGTAATGTCCTCAACCTCATAAGCAAACTGTATATCAAGTCAAAGAAGAGTAATTACATCTTAATACCTATTCAATTTAATTATGCAACAATTATCAAGATAGGAGGCAATACATAATTTTTTTGGGAGGCTATACACATTAATTTCAGTTGGAGATAGAAGTTGCCTATTCACTCACATCTACAACTGTGATCTTGAGCTTATCCATGCACTTGCCTCCAAGTGTTACTCCATTACTTGTATGATATTCTCCTTTTTAGTATACTCTTTGAGCATTCTATACTAGGAATCAAATTATCACAATATTAATTCAAAAACCATGATGACTGTCATGAATGATTAGTTAAACTATTTTGATCAACGTTATAAACTTGTTCGTCTAGATCTATTTTGAGTTATTATTTCTAGGTTGTACAGAATAGGGAAAGACTGTTGCCTTATTCTTCATAGTATGTTCATTATGATCGATAGGACAATGTTCTCATAGTTTTCAATGCAAAACCAGTAATTCTCCATCAATGCTCTCTATGATGCAAGCCTTTCGCATTCACATTCTTTACCAATCTTTGCTTTAACTACTATGAAGAAACAACTGCATGATTTTATTTGTCTTGCAGCCAACTTTGGCAGCCAGTTCAGTGCCAAACCATACAAATAGTCATTGATTATCATTTCCCAACAATATTTAAATTATTTTATGTCAGTAAACCATCAACCCACCATCTATCCATCTACAATTCAATAGATCCTTTACAAAACCAGACAATATTGCTATTTGCTATTCTGTTCTTTTGATTATCCTATAGAAAGACAATAATAAAGCTGCACTATATGCTTTCCATATTTCATAAGCTCTTATTTCAAGTTTTTAAGTTTTCCATATCTTGAAAACATTGCTTCAATATATACTTCTTTTAGTCTTTGAGTTTAGGCCCTCAATGATTAGGTGCATTAGTCTAGACTCTAGTTTACCACTTAGCTTCCTCGTCTCATTGATTAGCATGCATATCTCCAGTATATGGTAGCACGTGCGCCTAACTAGTTAAAAGATTGAGTCCACGAGTTCCTGCTGCCATTATAAAATTACTGTAGACTGCTAGGAACTAATCTGTAAGTATATAATTCTTTATGAGAACATGCACCTTAAGAGTTAAGGGAACTACAACTTTACAGGGAAAAATAGACAAAGTAAAACACGTGTGACTCTCATATATTCCGCCAGGCATTGACATGATTTAGGCAGAAACTTGGTAATTCTGACAAAGGTATGATATTTCATATTCTTCTCCAGTATGCCTTAACCTCTTCTACATGTGAAAATCTATGGCATGCTAGTATTAATGATTGAGTTGCATTTTCTTATGTGTGCCTCTGTTTCTTATGGTGTCGTCCCCTCTGTGTGTTGATTACTAGTTTTAAAGGCCAAAGGCTCACCGCGATTTACTTCCCTTACGATGGTCCGGGGGCGGGCTGGTAGAGACCACTAGGTTAGCAGATTCCAACCTTTTACACAATAGGATGATTGAACGCTGTCTAGTTCAAACTCATGAATGTGTTTGTTGGTTTGCTCCAATCTATTTCAGTACCAAACAGTATACTAGAGATATAAATTACTTTTTCAAAAATGAACATTTTTCAGTATTTTTATGACTTAAATTGAGAAAAAAAATCATTCAAAAATATCAAAATTAGTATACTTTTATGATAAGGAGTGATTTCCTGAAATGGTAAATAAACATGATATGACAACTGGAACGTAAAAGCGAGCGACAAGTGATTGTAAGTTACATATAAGACAAAAATATACTTGTGCAACACAATTACAAGAGCATTAAGGGATTAAAATCATTCAAAATTGGAATTTTGTAAGAGAAATAAATTCTTTTAACTAAATTCATTGTTGACATCAGTTAAACAAGATACTCCTATTTTGGTGATCCGAAATGTGAAACATGAATATCACCTTAAGAAATAACTTTGTAAAACTATAACTTTACATGTCAAATCAGATGAAAATAACTAAGTAATAAGATTTTACCAAACTTGAGGAATTAGCTTCATTTAACTAACTTGAAGAGTTTTGGTTTCAAGTCTAAGGCATGTAGCTACTAACCATGTAAGTGCTCCAACCCTGCTGCACAGCCATAGTTTCTTGGGTTGGTGGAAGAACAAGTGGTACATAAGCTGGGAGAGCATGCATATGCGGACTAAACATGTAAGGAACACTTGATAAAGACCATGATGAAAGTCCACCAATTACCGGAGGTGGTGGTGTTGTTGCCACAGAACTTGGATAACCATAGGCTGAGGATCCTGTAAGAGGGATGGTTGCTCCAGTAGTGGCAGGCTGAGGATTGGGATGATTGAATTTGCAGGCAGTTCCATATTTACATGATCCAGTTTTCATGTAGTAGGCACAGTGCTTTTCATCCTGGATATCAAATCAAATGAAAGCTGCTCAATTAGCTACTAGATAGAAATCTAATTATATTAACAGCAAGATGTCTTGGAAATTATAAAGCAATTACGAAATTGAATCGAAAAAAGGGCCAAGAAGTAACAGATACCTTTCGGACAGGTAGTCCTAAAACATTCAACTGAACCAATTTTGTGTTGTGTTTTTCTCGTGGATGATGATATTTACAGGTTGTTCCATACTTGCAAGTTCCTGTTTTCAGGAAAAACTGCAACAGTAGTTGAACAATTAATGTGAGATCACAACCAAACTTTTTATTTCTTTTGTTTTAGTTGCACCAATCTTCTAAGAATATTCCAACCAATCACAGTTTTGCAAGAACTTTGTCTTTTTGCAGTAAAGCTATAAAAAAAACAAGAAAAAAATTGCATATCAAACACAGCCTAAGTTTTTTCCTCTCCTTGCTTCTCTCTTTATGAAAAGGAAGAACAATAAGAGAGTCCAATTTTATCATGGCTTTCCTTTTGTATCAAAGTTGACTTGTTTATGGTATTATACTAAGATCAAATCTTAAATCAATGGTATTACCCAGTGCAGGTTCAATGAGGTTTACTTTTTTCGTTGTAGATCCAATTGGAAAATATATTTTAGGGAAATAGGAAAATGAATTTTAACGAGTCACATATAAATTGAAGTCACCAAGTAATCCAAAAGATTGATCTCCTCAAATTTAAAAAATCTGCCTAAATCGCATTGCAGTTTGGTTTAGGAAATACACCTGGCAATCAGGTTGACCATCTCTCTGAGGCAGTTCAGCGCCAAACTGATTGTTCTGCAAAAACCAATTAAAATCAAATTAATGACAACCACCGAAATTGATAGCAATTCAATTTTTTTTATTTGTCCTTCAATGAAACAACCATTTTAGCTGTTGGCAGCTCAGGACTATTTAACCAAGTTATCATACAATACAAAAAGCATCATATTCAAAGGAGATTAAGCAAAAACATTTAGCCATACATTGCACTCCATGGCTCTCACCTGCCCGGTGAATGTAGGATGATTGTACTTGCAGCTGCTTCCATATCTACAGTTACCAGTCCTCAAATAATAAAGACAGTTCGGCTCGCCTGGGCGATCAGGATAAGGACTCATCAGTCTTTCAGCTCCCTCTTGGCTGTTGTCGATCTTTAACTGCCACATAGCTTCTGTGATCCGAACCATAGGGTTCGATTAGCCGCTTATCCAGAATGCAACCGAATGATGTTTTTATTTTCCCTATTTACTCTAAGCAATTCCTTTCCTCCCCTAAAGTAGAGACAGATTGTACATATAAAGAAAATAACTTATAACCACGACATGAAACGTAAATCCGAGGGTTCACGGATGAAAAAAACAAAGGAAAAAAGTTTTTTAAAAAAATCCAATAAAGCCGGAAACCACCTTCCAGGTTATCCGGCGAGGCATTTGACAAATTGGAACCAGCATTGTGCCTGACTTCGACCATCCTCGGGCGCCAGGCGTTACAGAAAACCCTACACAGCGAGTCAAAATCCTACCCACGAAGCACCAATCAAGTCCGAACTAGAACCACAAATTTGGCGGAAAACGACGAGCCAGCCACCGCCGAATACACCTCCGATCGGCGATCAGAATTATTCCCCGCGCGATTCGGCCTCTAGCATTCCCAAAACAAGAGGTGCACCGACAAAATCCACGGGCAAATCAGCTATGATTCAGGCCCCCAAACGGGCGCAGAGAAGACGGCGAAACTATTCTTCCGACGAGGTCTTGGATCTCGACGGATCGCTCAGGCGATCGTCCTCTTCACTCTCGTCTCCCCCTGCTCGCTCGCTCTCTCTCGCCCCTTTATTTTATTCTGCTCATTCTTTAATCGGAATGCAACACGAGGAAAACGAAAACGAACGATGATGGGGTATTTATTCCTCGATAATAAATCTCATTTTTATGTTAATTAAACTAAATCAACACAGTATTTATATATCAGACGTCAACGACTAAATCGACACACAACGCTACCTATCTTCTCATTTGCTAAACAAGTGGGACCTGATTTGTGCATCTAATCAGACACGCTGTAGTATCCTCGGTGGTTCGATTTGGCTAACACATCGAACGCGTACGGAGACGTAGGAGTCCGACGTAAGCATTTCGACCTGGACTACACACGCCGGATTCGTACGCGATCGAGGTGGCAGCGATTTGACCGTTGGAAGGCGCGAATCGGCCGCGCCGTGGCAGACCGCGTATGGAATCGCGTGGGAATCAGACGTCGCGAGACGGAGAAAGGCGAAGGCGGGGTGGCGTAGTCACCCGCGAAGGGCAGGCGTGCGGGAGCGAGTGGAGCGGAGACGGGAGACGGCGACGCTCACGTTATCGGATGTGGATTGCGGGCCCCGCGTGATCTCGATCAGATGCATCTCGTAGAACAGCATACAGATATCGAACAACAACTATTATCACTCTCATCAGAGATTATTTTGTTTTATTTTTTCCTTTTTTTTTTTTAACACAATTATTTAAAGATGTCCCTTCAATAGCTGAGCTAGAAGAAATCAGAACCCCAGTAATCTCCACCAACCATCTAGATAAATTAAAAAAATGCTCGTAGCTTTTTCAACAGATCAACTCAAACTCCACAGCCACATCGTCCTTAAAAGACTGTCCAATACCGAAGTCGTACTTTATTTACTAGACAAATTTCTGCACAGAAAATCATCTCTATATATTTTCATAAATTCATCACTGAACTGTACCTCAATAAAGGAGCAAACAATACTCTCGTGTAAAATATCTCACCGTCTTTATTATTGCACGGCTGTTTTTTTTTTTTCCTCTCCATTTTGAGTGCGTGAAGATGGTGGAAAAACAAAAGGCTCAATGATTAATTTATAAGCACGTTATAAACGTGCAGTAGCTGTGGCTCGGTCGCCGAGTGCTCCGTTTCGTAGTACGGTCGTTGGATTCCAAGTCGAAGAGCAGATAGGAAGGTTGGCACACAAGATTCCAACATGTAATATAACACGTGTTTCTTGGGTATGATCACAAAGATTGTGTGTATATTTCGATCTCGTTTAAAGATAACGAAGTTAGTAAAAAAAATTAACAGTCTCCCCTTAGCTGTCCCTACCGAAGAAAAGGATAAATAAGAAATTCAGATATGACAAGTGCAAAGAAGAAAATCGACTGATAGTCCAGAGTTATAACTTTCTCAGAAATTGATCCCTGCTCACTTAAAAATTACTCTTTTGTATTTACCAACCGAATCAGTCCTGGAGTTAAAGATGATGAAGTTAGTAGATCAACACCCAGAGGATCAAAATCATAAATGAATCAAACAGTTCATTAATTTTCATAATCATGCATGCTTCTGCGAGTAAAATATTTTTTAGAATTTATCTCTCTTACAATTGCTACTGAGCCAACTAATAAAAATCATGCTAGATAAAAACTCTTATAATGACGATTTTATCTTTATTATTGCAATAAATGTGCATGAATAAATTTTGTAAATGATGTTCTAACATATCTCTTATCAATTCTTAAACCGAA
>JBAMHZ010424631.1:0-11315 GCA_037177395.1 Alpinia galanga | reverse complement strand
GTAACATTGGAGGTTTTACTCGGGTGATCATTCCATGTTTAGGTTTTTACTCTTGTGTTTGAGGTTTAGCCTTCCTATTGACTTAGGGTCTTTCTGACATTATTGTTGGTGCAATAGTTAAGGGGGAGCTAGTCTTTAGGAGGAGGTTTATCTTTATACATCATTTACCCTCAAAGCACAAGCTTGAAAATTATTATTGATGATGCACATTTAGGAAAATAGTTTCCCTCCTAGTTTCAATTTGGTGCTATACAATATAAAAAGTCATTTTTCAAAGATTGGTTAGCTCATATTAATCTTAGAAAATATCTTGCATTAAGGGGGAGCCTTATATTTTGCCAATTACTAAGTGTTTTTTTCTTTCTTCTTTTGATGTGTGTCAAGGGGAGAAATGATAAGTTTAAGTTAGAATCTTCATGTTAGATTTTACAAAGACATATTGTGCCTTCTTATTGCATGTTTTATAATGTCTTATTTCATATTTAACAACCTAACTTAAATGATTGTCAAACATCAAAAAAGGGGAGATTGTTGGTGCAATCTTGCTCCAAGTATTGATTAATTTTGATGTTTGGATAATCATTTTTAAGTTAGACAATGCTTATGATCTAACATGATTATTGAAGTGACAGACACAAAGAAAGTCTAAGTGTGACTTGGTAAGGAAAGTCCAAGAGTGAAGTCTTGACAGCATAAGTCCAAGTATGACTTGACAATGTGAAGTCTCGGAGGCGCGATCTCTTGGCATATGAAGTTTCAGAGCATGGCTCTTGGCGGCGAAGTCCTGGAGGTGTGACCTCTTGGCAAAGGAAGACTTGAAAGCATGACAAAACCAAAGAAAGTTCTTGAAGGCAAGTGTGAACGATGGGCAGCCTTAGGGCTCAGAGGCTTTCTGAGGGCGTGAGGCTGATGGAAGAAGCTTGAAGGCATAAGTCTAGACTAAGGGTAAGTGTTAAGTATAAAAGGGTCATACTTAATGCGATAAACCTCATATTTGAGGTTTACCAATCGACTGCCACTATTGGTCAATCTACTGGGAGATGACTGTGAGCTGGAATAGGTCACAGATGGTTCTCCCAGTTGACTGGATCTAATTCCAGTCAACTGGTCTCAACCAGTCGACTGGTGTAATATCAGTCGACTGGTATAATACTGTTGGGATATAATGGATAAAAATACCATAGATCACGGCTGTCAGAGCCGTTGGCGGTGATCAACGGCGTGATCAGTTGACTGGTAAAGGTCAGTCGACTAGTTGAAAGCAGTTTTGATGATTCCAATGTTGGCTCCCCAAACTTATAAATGATGAGTCTTAGGAGCTTGAGAGGGTCACAAATTTGCTTATAAAATTATCATACTTGCTTAAGTTCTCTAGAAGCCTTTCAAAGCTCATTCTCTTCTTCCTAAGTTCATTTTCATTCCTTGTAAGAAGAAGAGAATAGTATTGTTGTAAGAAGGTTCTTCTCCACCTAGTTTCATCTAAAGAAGAAAATAGTAAAGGTTTGAAAGAGGAATAATTCGCCTTAAGGATTATCGTGGAGTAGGAGTGGATCTCTGAACCACGTTAAACACTTGTGTTAGCATTGCTCAACTTGATTTTCATTTTACTTTTCTATTACTCTTACTTCTGCTAACAAAGTCATAGGAAAAAAATCGAAGAAAAGTTATTCATCCTCTTCTAACCAACAACCAAAGTTCCAACATTTCTTTCTTTCTTTTGCACTCTTTAAACTAGAACCAAAGAAAGTATTGAGGTTTTTGACGTATAAGGGTTGAAGTCAATGAGTTGCTCTCATGGGAAGGACCTAGTGGCTAATGCATATAGATGTTGTACAATGGACAATAGATCAATCTCCCACAAACGTGAGGATGCCGTTCCTCCATACGTTGATTACTAGTCTCAAGGACCAAAAGTTCACCATGATTTACCTCTCTTATGATGGTCCAAGAATGAATTAGTAGGGGCTGTCAGATTGACAAATTCCAACCTTTGTATAACGAAGTCGATGAGTGGTCCAACGACAAATTTGAGGATACGAAATGAATTTTGAGTCAAATGATTAACTTTGTACCAGCTATAAGTTTAACAAATACACGACAACAATTCTTAATTTTGAGAATCAAATTGTAATTATAAGATTGTCATTCATCTCATTCTCCTTTTTTCATTTTGGAAGTCTAGTTAAGAAATGAATTATTTTCTAATATCAATATTCATTAACAGGCTTGAGCATAGCTATGTAAAAGTTCAGTTAAATTGATTGAACCGATCAAAATTAAAAGTTTGTTTCGGTCTATTCAGAAGTTTATTTTTTTTCAAATATCAATTTTTTCACTTTATTCGATTCGATTTCGAAGTGAAAATAATTGGTTTAATCAATTAAATTGAATTGAAATGAATCAGTCAAGTGATATACTCTATTAGCCAATTAATAATATACAAACAATTGATTTGTATAAACAATCGATTGATCTGTCCAAACCACAACTTTAAAATTGTAAATTTGTGATTTTATATAATTCTAAAATATTTTTTAATCAACTGTACAACTAGATTTATTATCCATTAATCGATTGAATGTCTATTAATTCAGTATAGAATATTTTTTAATCAATTATTCGATTCGACTGATAAATTAATCAGTCGACTAATATGTATATCAATCGACTAATGTTGAATTTTTTTTTAACTGAATTAATTGATTTGTTATTGGTTTGATTGGTTCAATTTTATTAAAAATTTTAATTTAATCAGTTCGTTCGATTCGATTATTAAGCTAGGCTTGAGTTGTTTTAGAAGGTTAATGTACACTCCCAAACAATGCCTTACCAAGTTCATGAATATATCACGACTTCTTTGGATTTCTAGTCCCAGTGTTCTTCGCTGTATAGCTAACCCCCTTGTCTATTCCATGCGACGCCCTGCAATGCATTAAGTTCTGGGAGGTGAATCAATCTATTTCTATATTCTCTATTAGAGACACTTCAGAGATGTTAAATTGTCAGGAAAATTATTTCATGCGTGGGATCATTTCAAAGAGAAAAAAAATCACTGAATAAACTATCAAATAAAGCCAAAACACCAGTTTTAAAAGATCACAGGATGGAAAAACTTGTCTGATTATATAATGCAAAAACATTGTTGTCGTACTTTCTTATTATTACCAGTGTAGAATCAGGTACACTTAAAATACACAACCCATGAACGAATAGGGTAACAATATATATAATCAATTGGATAGACTGGAAATCCAACACAAAATCAGGGCCTTCCAGGAATGCCTTATCTGTTGAAAAGATTTGAGAACTTCTACAAGCTGCTTGAAGAAAGATGGGCACAGCCATTGTGATCAATCTAACTTGACATTGGAGTAAAGAAGAGTGTCCCTTGTGAGTGGCATGTTCAGTAATAAGTAGACCTGAGGAGGAGGAAAAAAACATGATTAAAAAGGAATTTGTACCAAGGAAACACTCTCGCAGTCCCTTCGTGATGTCACAAGCATATTGCAATTTCAAATATATAGATAAAGACTGTCCAACTAAGTACTAAGCATCTGATTTTTTGGTATCCATACAAATTAATATAAAGATACAACTTATGTCTGAATTTTGAAATAAATAAAGCTCAAAAACAAAACCAAAACCTGAAAAATCTAGTTTTCCAGTCAGTTTAGTTTGGTTTTCCATGTCAAGTTGAGTAGGACAGATATTTTGCCACTCACCAGGCTGGCAGCAACAGAATAAGCAATGTTCATAATGCAAATTTGTGAAAAGTACCTTGAGCCTAAAAAGCCTAGATTACCATTACTAAGTGTCACAGGAAATACAAGAGATGAAAAAAATCTTGCATGCCGATGCATTTACAAGACCCACATGAAAATATCAAGTTAAACGCATCTGTTTCGATGTGTGCATATGTACTAGAATTCTTTCTTTCTTTGCATGCATATTTGCTTTAACTAATTTTAATTGCTGTCGAAGATAATTGCCTGCATGAAATATATTTGTTCTTGTTATGTATTTTTGTTTAGTAATTGGAAGAAGGTAGCGGGATCCTCACCCCAATGAGAGTCGACACAAGTAGGATAATACCAGTTATCCAGGCCAAACTACGCCTGACTAGCACCACCTCTGAGTCAGTTGAATTAGTTGACCCTGCTTCTTCTAACAATCTTGAAATTCGTAGACTATGGGTCATATCCAGCGACATTCCTGACTCTGAAGAGGGGGCATTGTTTGAGATGATAACCCCAACAATCTTCCCTGCAACACAAATGTTTAAGAGTTTCATTAAGCAACTGTACAATTTAGGAGTAGATAGTTGGATTTAATCCTTTACCCAGTGAGTCATTGAATGGCTCTGAATAGTTGGCACATAATGAGCTTGCCAAACATTTTCAAATGGCAGTTGTCTAATAAATATAATAATCTGAATGTCTTTTGGGAATCCAGATCATAGGTTTCCCTCTTCATATTTTTTTTAAAAAAAACTTCTTAAATCAACAAGATGTTAAAATATAATAACAACGAAAACACTTTTAAGTTTATTGCATAAAATCCTTTTCTGGATCAAATTTTTAGTATTTATCAATAAGGTTAAAGTAAGTCATGCAAAATATATGCATCAAAGAAACATTCATGCTCAAAAATACCATTGTAGGACTAACCCCACTATGCATATATTAATACCCTAACACAATTTAACAGACTCACTCATATCTCAGTATCTCCAGCTTGTTATATAAACTAGAAAATGAAAACTAAAATTTGATCATAACAAATACTTGCACAAAGACAATGATCCATTTGACCTTAGATTAGCACAGTCACTGATGTTTTTGAACTTAGAACATCTTCTCGATGAGAGAGGAAAAAAAAATAGAAAAATGAATTAAAACGAGGATGTAGTGACATCTCAAGAATAAATCTCTCTTGGCAATTCTTTCCTGAAGAAGTGCATACAACACTTGGAAAAGGAAAGCACTCAAGGATCCTAGAAGAAAGATCAATAGCACACATCAATCATTTGGTTGAAGTAGCAAAATAAAAGCTGGGTGTATTTTCTATTCGGCTCTCCATTGGTAAGCAATAGCACAGCTCTACCCTTTGCAAGAAATAACAAATTGAAATCATCGCATTTTCTTTGCTTAGATCTTCACTTGGAGATAGATAGCATCATTTGATCCTTTGCTGGACATAGAAAATTTAGAAATGAATATTTCTTCTGAAGAAAGCAAAAAAAGAAACCACTATTCAGATCTTCTGTGACTCAGGCAAGCAGATGCAGCATGCAAAGAGAACATAAGATGTGTTGAAAAAAGGGAGTAAAAAAGTGTCTAAAAATGATGAAAGCAACTGTGCTAATTAGATACAATCCTCAAGTGTTTGGCTAGGATTGTTCACAGCGTACAAAGGAACAAGGGAACCTACTTGCTGAAGAAATATGCTGACACAAGAAAGAAGGAAAACATCTGACCATAGGAAGATATAGAGAAGTGCAGGAGAGAATGTGAGCACTGAGCAGATCTCTGGCCAATGCCCAAGAACACTGAAGGAGAGTGAAAATCCTCGTATGAGCACTGCAGAAAGAGTACCTCATTGAGACAAAGTAGGGAAGATGCACGTGGCTGGGAAGAGAGGCACTGTGATGGAGTGAAGCATTGTCAATTTCAGCACTAGCACAACAGGATATGAGAGGGAAGACGTGGATGTGGGTTTGAGGAGAGATTGTTGTTATCGGATGTGGCCTCCCCTTGGGGAATAATTTTGGGAACTCAGCCCAGAAGGGTAGCTCTCATGTCAAGTTGAATTCAAGAAAAGGAAATATCGTATTGCATTCTATTCAAAAGACACATAATGCATATATATACAGTAGCAATGACCTTAATCCAAAAATACACTGTAGTAGAAGGTGCAAATCCTTACCTGCTCATACATCGATTTGCATGTAAAGTTAAAACTATTCATCATCACCTTGTTGGATGCAAGTGATAAAGGAACAATAAATTATATTATCTTTCCAATGAAACCTGATAATGTATTTAAAGCATTTTTTATTTAAATTATATTTCCAATTCTACAAAATAACCAGCTAATTTAATTCTTGTTTGTCCTGTTGATTACACTGAAAAGACTACACATATAGGACTAAAAGTTATCTGATAAGGCAAAGAAACAATTAGGACTAACCTTCGTAACACACTTGTAACATATCAAACAACTTTAGAAGTGTTAGGTGAAGCAGTTCCACACCCTGTTGAGTAATTTCCCCCCAACCGTATTCCTCTCTAAGAGCCTGTGTTTTGTTCATCAGATTAACATATAAAACATTTAGAGATTTTTTATATAAAAAAAAAGTCAAAATAGGAACAGACAATTGACCCATAATAACTGCAAGTTTTCTCATGCAAGCCAATGGCCATATCACAACATAAATAGAATATAAGTAGTTTGTATAAGTTGCAGTTTCATCAACCCTCTTTTAATTTAAGAAACATTAAAGAATGGCTAACGCCAAAGGTTACATCATAACACACTTCTCTTAGATGGCTCTTCTCAATTTATCAATTGAGTGAAAGAATTCCTCACTAGCCTGATAAAAGTATGACAGTTAAAAATGCCCTTGGAAGGCATATACAATTACTTTTAAGAATGTAGGGAAAGAATTATTACTGTCGGAAAAAATTTGTCCAGATCAAATTCTATTATCAATGAATTCAGATGTCCACATAAAAAATCTATCCAAACAAACCATCTAAAAGACGGATAGTTCATTTCATAGGATAGCTCAGAAATCTGAGTATTATAAACTACTAAATATTAACAAAAAAAAAAGGATTTTCAAAGGCAGTACCAATGTATTTGTCAGAATAATCGCAATTTTGAACCCCATTACAGAAATTTTTACAAGTTGCGTTTGCTTGGAGGGGAGGAAATAATTTGAGTGAGAAGAAAAGAAACTGAATTATATTGCCTTCCTTCTAGTCACTTCCATCTTATTTATTTACAGAATTAAAATGGGTGGCAGACGATGCATGCAAGTTAAATGTGAACGGAACACTATCTCATGAGAAAAAAAATCCCTTGGTGAAAGTGAAGGCTCATCTAAACAGTGATTTTTTTTTGCAGGTAATGGCTTTTCATGAATAACTCATTCGCTCTGATAATGGCAGAAGTCCAAACAGACTAGCTAAACTCTTGCTTCTGATTAAAAAAAGAACCAAAACATAGAATATCTATGAAAATAATAAGAGATCACCTTGATCCCAGTGAAGTGTCCCATCATGATTTCTGAAAGTTTAACAGTGCTTCCTGATAAATCCTCGTGAATCTCCATAGCTTTCTTAACGTTTCTAATCAAAGAAACAAGGTTGACTGCAAACTGAAAGTCTGCTTTCTGCAAAATAAAAAAAGTCTCGAAATTTTAAATTTCTAGAAATATAAGGTCCTCACTGAGTACTCATTGGTAAAAAGAACTTCTAGAGAGACTTGCATAGGGCATGCGACTGACAACTACAGCAAACAAACAAACTTGGATTCCATTAATTTCTTAACCAACCTTAGATCATCCATAGATATGCCAATGCTCTGAAATGAAAAAAATCCTATGCAGATTAACTTAAATATTTTTTATGTATCTTGCATAAAAACAAAAAGTTGTACCAATATTTCCACACTTCTTCAAAATGCTTTTGTTATATTAGAGCAAAAGAAGGAAACTTCAATGACAAGTCTTTCAATGATTTCATCACATTATGCCGTGTAGAGAATCTTATTGTATTATATTATACAAAAGCAATATAATCTTTAATAATGGCAAAATTGGCTTGAAATAATTGAAAGTCAAATTTTTAGACTTCCCCCACCTATGCGACTATAAATAAATAAATATGTATATATACAATGCTGTCTACTTCTACTGTGAAAAAGGGTTTCTGTGACTGCCAACTGCATACTTAATATCAACAAGGTTCCGTTGGGGCTTGGTTGCGATGCAAACTCTTCCACATTAAGCTCCCAACAAAACAAGGAAATAAATGTTAGCAAAAAATTTTTGATGGACTCTAGGGCAACCGCATGGCAATTGCAGAAAACAAGGGAGAGGAAGTAATTTAGTAGAAAATGGCTGCAGAGTTTAGAGTAAAAACATTAGGTTAGCCAATTAGGGAGGACTTTGTAGAGGGGTATTAAGCTATTAACCTATGAACAAAGCTATCATACTTCTTCACAAGGAAGATATTAGCCTGAAGAGAGAAACAATGAATAGGCAATCAAACTGGGTGACAAACAGGGCTAACAATGTACTTGTCAGGGGTTTCTACCTTCCCTTTTCAACTCTAATCCATTACCGGCACCATACATCAAAACATCGGTATGATACCAAAACAGTATCACTCTAGTCAAAGAGTGAACTTTGGCACAGTTCGTGATTTTGAACCTTGTTCTCCTACATTGTTATGTTTATATGTTAGTTCGTTCTCCTCTTTCATTTTCATTGCATTAGCAAGGATGCGGAGCTGATTGTGATAAACTAGAAAACATGAAAACTCTTTATGTTTCTTGAGTGTTCATTGTTGGTCTGATTTGCTGATCTTGGTTTTTTTTTTTGCATGTTGGCTTTAGCTGTTGGATCTTCAGGCTTTTGGCTAAATGGTTTCTTGTTTGTTAACGAAGAATTTTATTTGCTTCTGTTGGTTTTTCATGCTTTTGGTTTGATTTGCTTCTGTTGAGTCTTCTTTAACTTGAACACAAATTTACTTACTACTGTCAAATTTAGATATAAGGGTTGTAGTTTATATAATGTTTTTGTCTGTTCTTCTTGCTTTTCTTTAGGTTCTGGAACTTCAGGTGATAATTAAATTATAAAAATCAGAAAGATCCACAAACAAGCATCACATCAAACAACCTCAACAATAGAATTGAAATGCATAGCAAAGAATCAATAAGAAGAGATGAAAAATCAGACCTTAGTTAATCCAAACCAAGCACCGTAAGTAAAACAACCTTGATAATAGAATCGAAATGCATAACAAAGAATCCATAAGGAGAAATAAAAATTCAGGCCTTATTTAGTCAATCCAAATCAAGTACAGTAAGATACTTCTCACTTTGGGCTCGGGCTGGCTATGCATTATAATGTTGAATCAAGACAAAATTGTATACTATATTAACCATAGGATAGACCCATTGCTAGAACTTATATGCAGGTGTTAGTGTACAAGTGTAGCATATGTTAATCTGCTCATTGTGCGATTTTTACAAGTAATCCAACATAGGGGAACCAACACCTTTCGATTATGCTAGAAAAATGAATCTTGTTATTAATTTATGAACTAAGAAACCACAATTGTATATGGTGCAACAGAGAACAGCAAAGAAGCATACAGTAGCACTGGATAGGGTTTAACCTTCGAAACATACAGACTTAAACTGCTACTACTGGATAAAGGAACAAGGAGCTTTCCATCTAGTGATAGTATGGTTCCAACATATGATCCTCCCATCCAAGTTGCCTATACAATAACAAATATTTCAGATTGTGTTAATAGATACTCAGCAAAATCTTTCAATATCATATTAACTAATAAGCAAATAAATAATAAACTTACAAGTTTAGTGAGTTCCTTATCAAGACAAGCAGCATCACATTCAGGATCCAAAGGATCATTCAGAGCAACAACTGATACTTCATCTTCACCTAAAAAGGCTTGTAAAATTTCATGGAAAATGTAGTTGCAAGAGAACTAGAAACCAACCAAAGATATGCATATAAAGATGCATTTGACGTGTTAACCACCTGGAAGTTCTAGTGTAACCTTGCTTGAACCAGAAATCCTACTTATGAAAACATTTCCGTTTTGTTTGTTCATATATTCAGCAGACTTCAATGGTTCTACAAGAAACTTAACCATGTAAGTCCCGTTATAACACAAAGTATTGTTTCAGAGTTCCAGGAAGCCAAATGTACTGACCTTCAATTCCATTAATTTGCATCATGTAAATAGCATGAGGTCGGTCAAATGGATTGGGAAGTAGAATCTTACTTATCTGTCAATCAAACAACAGCAAGTGTCAGGCTTCACTAGAGATAGACTGAGAATTTACACAAGAAAAGGAACATAGAACTAGGAGTTTGTGAATGTAGTGGACAATTGAAATAATGAAGAAATACAATAGTTGAGTTCCTGTGCGATCTAGAGCTCAAATAGACTGGATGTAAGAGCGAATAGATTCAGTACAAAAAGTACCTCATCAGCAGAATCAGGAAGAAGTGAGGAAGATGGTGCAAAACCAAGTAAGACTGAAAGGGTCGCAGCAACTTCATGCATAGAGAGTGAGTTCACCTGCATCATAGAGAAACTGTTATATTTCATCTTTCAGGTATTAGAAGATATAAAAACAAGATGCAATCTACTCGTGAAAGTCAAAATGTGAGTTAAAAGTATCACAAAATGACAGAAGTACCATCCAGATATGCAAACAAATAATGAACATGCATCAAAAAATTCACAATAAACACATGACCAAACTTACTAGCACACAACATGCAATGCACAGGATACTGGTACCCATACTAATGAAGCATTTGGAAATATTAGAGTAAAGAAATTAATTATTTTGCTACGCTGGATAGCAAATACCAGACGAAGGAAAAAAAACTCTCTGGTGTCAATATAAAATAAAGTGCACATATTTTGTAGCACAACCATAAAAACAAGAAACCTCTATAAATTACTTAAACTAATCTCTTTTGTTTCTTTCAAGGACAGCTTAGTTGAAGGATCTTCAGATGTTTTCATATGATATCGTTTAAGACTTCTTGTTATTAATAATAAGAAAAAACTTTCTTGAAAGGCACAACTTGGAGCTGATAATTCAAGAGAAAAAGTAAAATCAAATTTAATATTTGATTTCTCAAATAATATACTGGAAACACATAAGTCTTACGCAACAAGAAAGAAACTTTCCTGCACAAAACTAAATTGGAAATGAGACAGTAAGATTTAAATTTTCTCCTGAGATCCTGTTAGCAGACACCTATCCCTAGTACAAAATTGATCTATGGTGGATGGTTTGAATGCTACAGTTGTGGTGCCACCAAAATTAAAAGATGTTAGTAATTGGTATTTGTGACTTTTCCTGTTGGATTGTAGAACCTTTAACTAGTTGTACCCATAGTTATCAATAGCTAGCGCTACGCTCGCTATAGCATGTAGCGTTGCGAGGTGAGCTTTCGTGGCTACGGGGCGCTATGCGCTCGCTATCCACGCTTTCTTCGCTATAGCGAAGAACGAAATAGCACAGATAGTCTCGCT
>JBAMHZ010424621.1:0-11318 GCA_037177395.1 Alpinia galanga | reverse complement strand
TCATTTCAGGGAATGGACTAGAGCCAATTGGACGAGACTCATGATTTTTCATTAATAACTCATTATTTTGTTCAACCACAAGTAAACAAGAAATTACTTTAGAATATTTCTTGAAATCTTTCTCTCGATATTATTGCTGCAGCATATTCGAGGCATGAAAAGTGGAGAGTATTTTCTCAAACATATCTTAATCAATTATATTCTCTCCACATAATTTTAATTGAAAACTGATTTTAAAAATAATTAAATTTTATTCACTCACATGTTTAAAATCTTATAATCTAAAATGAATCTAATCATAATGAGTTTTGGAAAGTATTATCATTTTGTGGCAGTTAAACATTTTTTCCAAATTTTTTCATAATTCAAGTAGATCTTTTACTGTCAAATACTCAATTTTCAACTCTTTACGGAGGTGGCGATGGAAAAAAATTATTGCCTTGGACCGATTTTGCAAAATCTTTTTATTATTTTCTTTATTTGTTTCTCTAAGTCTATTTGTATTGAAATGAATTTCAGCATTAAGAATCCATGATAAATAAGTTTTTTTTTTAAATATTGAGAGTCACAAACTCAAGTTTGATGAGATTTGCCATAAAATACTAACACATGAACACAAAAATAAATAAATTAGAGTAAAATTTATATGGGCCTAAAATAGTATATTATAGAATAAGAATTATAATAAGAAGTTTAAACAAGTATATCTTAATATTTTATGGTAAATCATATTATTCTACTATCACGATTCAACAAGAAGACTAATGCCCTACTTTACCTTATTATTTACAAAAGTCAATAATAAAATAAGTTGAGAAACTTAAAAGAATATTATTCAATAGATTGTTCAAATTCATTAGGATAAAATACTTGATTTACCTAAACAAGAAAACAAAAGGAAAACATATAACCTTTAAATATTATATCACAAGTTTTAATACTATTTATGCATACTTTGATAATTATAACAAATTTATCACAAAATGTTAATATTAGCTCTAGACAAAGAAGTTAGCCACAGAAGCTTTTAATTCTTCCATATAATATTGTCCGAAACAAGATCCAATAGGCTACAAAATTATTTCCTAATATTTTTGACAACCTAATGCTATCAAAGTAGAATTTTAAAATACAAAAATAAAATACTAATATAAAATAGTCCTTTTTATTTATGATGATAAATGAACACTCTTGTACCTCGAGACTATAAAAGCCCAAAGTTGTGATTACCGAAAATAAACCATGACATTGAGTTTGTATAAAATTGGAGCAAAATAATATTTTATGAAATATCAAGAAATAGAAGATCTCTTAGAGAGAATGAGAGAAGACTAATTTTATTCCTCTAGTTGATTATACAACATGAGATTACAAAGATACCTATTTATATGCATTTTGAAATAATGAAAAGACACTTCTATTTAATATGGTAACCCAAAGGTTATCATATCATTAAAGAGTAAGTCAAAAGTCAATGGTCATTCTTGAATATGTTCATCCATTTGAAAAAGGTCACTCATATGAATAGATATCCACAATAAATACATATCATTTATAAGAAGGAGAAAGTAACAAATTGTTATTCTTCATCTATACACATCAAATCTAGAATCTTGAGTGTCTTTTGGAACCTTGTTGACTGTACAAATCATCATATACATATTATAATCTAACACAAATTCATCACTTGGCTAATTCACAACCCGAACACACACAAATTAACCAATTATTTCATGAATAGGTTCTTCTCATTATTGCTTGAGCATTACCTCTCACGTTTAGATATCAGTCACTGCTGTGTTACTTTGTGGTGCAAGAAGCAAGTCCAACGCATTGATCGAGTATGGAGAAACTGAAACATTCATCTCCCTTCCAGCGTTCGGTAGCATATACACAATTGGCACCACCTTTTACGTTATAGCAGCAAAAAAATGTTAGGGACCTTAATTTATCAAACAATTGAAAAAAAAAATGTGTTTAATAGAGCTACTTCACCTTTTCTGGATTGCTGAATGAATTCTCATCTGTCAATTTTCCAGTAAGTATAGTATTCGTAGATCCTAATGGTCTCACATAATTTGCTAATCCAGTCACAGAGATCTTCAGATTCACAAGGTCGCCCCCATAATTGACTATCTGGATAAAGAAGTTCAATTGTTTAATTAATAGAACAGTGAATAGAATAAATCTCAGAACAAGTGATATGATAGAGAAAATGTTTCTAGAATTTATTGGCTTAGCCATCTTAAATAACAGTAATCAGGATAAATTAACAGATTCGAACAATAATTTGAACAAACTATGCATAGACCAAAAGAGCATGTTGCGATAGCAGAATGTATAGAGACTTAATTAGTAGTGATCGATTGGAAAAGAACCTAAATAACAAGGTCTAATAAAAACAATGACTCTTAATTATCACCTAAAAGCATCAAGTCTTGTGATTAAGAAAATGACATGAAAGGTAGAAACTATCCTTGAAAGGAGCGATGGCATAACAGAAGGAGAAAACTAACAGAATTACATTGACACATGAAGATTGTGATCGAAAGCATTGATTTGCAGACTTTTTAAGAAGACCACCTTGATCTTAAGGTAATCGTTGCCATTATCAGAATTGGTCCATCTAATTGCAGATGCCACCAATTTGGAGGAAGTAGATTGTAGGTTCGATGGTTGAATAATTGCACCACTTGATTCCTTGAAGAAGTGTTGCATCCAATAACTTGGTGTCCCGTAGTGCCGCCACGAGTCAAAGACAATGGCATCTGGATTCCATCTTGACTCCAAAAGTCAAGGTGCAGTATCATATTCAAAAGTAAGAGAAAGAATGATTGATTTGAATTTGTTCAGTGATCAATAATATATGACAAAAGTACAAGAGATCATGATCCGAAGCTCCTATACTGTCTTGCAGCTATATTATTTTCCATGATCATTGGTCAAATCGTGAAACATCAGATGAAAAGTTACCTACGATCATTATCGTTGACAAAAAGTGGTGCATTGCTTGCCATCTCAACAACATCACTGCCAGGACATCAAGAAAAACCATGAGTAAGGACTAACAACAACACAAGCAAGAAAAAAATAGCTAGGACACATCACACCAAAATTAAATAGAATTTTTCATTTTTCTTCGCCAAGAGATAGAATACGAAATGCTGCTTCTAAGAACAGATGCACAAACGTAGGAGAAAAATGAGAAAATACTATTTCTTTTTTGGGTTTGGCATATCCAAAAGCAACATCCAAAATCATGATTTGGTAATGGTGGTGGTACAATTAAGTAGATGATAATCAAAGCTCATCTGTAAAAATTTGGTATCTTTGTTTTCAGAATTATTTGCCAAATATTAGTACTGATGGTGGCTGGAATGGTAAAGAAAGAGGAAGAAGATCAGTGTAGTTAAGGGTGGTCAATTGTTGTGGTAATGATACTAATCATATAGGCAAGTAGATTAAAGCAGAAAAATAGATCCATATTTGCATTAGATGTCAAAGGATCATGTAAACCTGAGATGGATGGTACTCAAAATACAATGTTCTTCTAAATATCATCCACATCTGTAAGCACAGTAAATGAATTTCGGTGCATCAGTTCAGTTAAAATGAATGCAAATAAGGGACAAGTACCTATTTCTCTCCAGTCCAATCAGAAAACCAGCCTGAGCCAAAGCTGCCAAAAAGCTTCCTTTTCCAGCACCACTCCCAGTTACAGCATATTCACTAACAAAAGCCTGGAAGAATACAGTCATGATTGACTTCCCAGAGACAATTTACCCTTATTCAAACCATCTTAACATTATTTGTTAAATCAGCATTGCAACATAAGGTTCTATCTACATTCTTGAGTTAGTGCCTATAGAAGAAATAATTCTGACCTTGGGGCCAACGCGTGGTGTCCAATCAAAATAATGACTCATGGAAAACATGCTATCTGCAGAGGTATAAACCTATAAAGAAGTGATAGTTACATTCAGCTGCTATCAACACAATTAAACATATGTACACTGAAATTTTTTTAAAGAAAGCTCTTACATGAACATCATACATGTCAGCAGGATGATCTAAATAACCAGAGGAGCCATCACAGTTTGATATAACTTTGATATCTGAATAAGCCTTCTTTATGGCTGAGTGGAATCTAAAGTAGTTTCCTGTCAAATGGTAAGTCAAGACGAGTGTCTGATATAACACTTATTTTTCTTCAAACTGCAACTAAGAGAAACTTACAATCTAAACATTGCTCTTAGTCTTGGGAAATAAACTACCATGACAGTTCATATATTTCTTTAAACTTGGCAAAAGAGTTATCAACATAATAATAAAGCATGCAAGAGTCCTTGTGTCCGAGGTAGGAATGGAGTCTTATCCTTCTTCTTCTTAGTGTGAGTGAAAACTCAAAGTGAGCAAACAAAAGCCGGAGTGCATAGTAGCAAGCACGTGCCAACTTCTCAAATAAAAAAATAAGCATGTTCTAAGGATGAATGGGTTATTATAAAGATCTTCATAGGGGATAGCTTCTGAGAGCCTATCAATTGCATAGAATAAGCCCTTCTTTGACCGCTTTTTTTTTGTAGCCTTTCCTAAGAACCCCATTACCCAATCAAGGGATCTAAGCAAGGTGGGAGAAAGGAGCAGAAGCCACTCGACAGTTAGGGAGAAAGGAGCTCGTAGTATCTGACCAATGTGAACCGGAAAACCAGAAGAGAGGCTGAGACAAACAAACAAAAGCACAACTATAGCTTATCCAGGAAGGACAAAAACAACAGAAAAGAAAGGGACAAAGACAAAAGAATCAAAATAAGGGTGGGCAGCAACTAATTAACTTGAACAACATCTCTTTCCCTGTCCCTATAGCTATAGAGAGAAGCGACTTAGAAATGCACTTTTAAGCCATGTGACCAAGGCTGAACCAGGGACCAATCTACAGGCTATCTGACCAACTCCGGACAGTGGAGAAAGATCATTTGGGTAGCAGTCAATTGCTTAATCCTTTCATTCGAGGCCAGGTCAGGTCTGTTAAGACTACAAAAGGTCCTGAGATGGCTGCTTACTTATATTTGACTAGTTTTATTTCCATAAACTGAAGCCAATAATCTTTTGATGATTGTCACACAGCTATGTGCTTCTGAATTTCCTGATTCCACATTTAAAACATTTTAAATCAATTTTCCTGGTGTTCCCTGTTAGAATAAATGGTTTTGTCTCAAATGGTTTGTTTGGCCTGGTGTTCCCAGTTAGAATAGATTGTTTTGTCTCAAATGGTTTGTTAGAATAGATAGTTTGGTTGTTGGTTATAGTCCCAGGGCATAAATTTTCATTTTGTAGAAAATTCTAGTTCTCTTCTATCTGGGCTTACTAAAGAAGCTCTTGGTACCCGAATGAATGAACTGGTACAAGAGATTAGTGGCTTAAAAAACATACAATTTATTAATTTGGTGGTTAAATAGCCTTTGCACAGAGCCAATGAAGGAATAAACTGCATGGAGGGATAAGCTTCAAGAAGCTGATCCAAAATAACAGAAACACGGTTCAACGGTGACGGTGGCACATTTGGCATCTTTTCATGTGATTTGAATAAGTGAAGTCTATTGTGTTTTCCACCATAAGGTAACTCAAGCTTGAATAAAACAAGTCAGAAGTCCTAATTTGAAAGTCTGAAAATATCAAGCAGCAAAATGACAACACAAGATTTACCTAAATTAAAAGGGTCATTTATTGATTAACCATTTGCACCAAAGTTCTCCTTGCAAGTGTAGCAAAAGGCTAAAGCCTTAGTTCCTGTGGTTTATTTGTTGTTTATGTTATACAAAGTGATTATTAGCACACTACACATGTCCGAGATGATCTCACATGTATTTTAGGTTCTTTAATCTGCTGCAGGCTTGTTGCAACTTAATCTGATCAATCGAAACAATAATTGGATTAGTATTATTATCATAAATTACATATCTACTTTCACACCTTATCCAATCTATATTGATGAGACAACAAGCAATGGGCCTATATCTGTATGTTCATTTTAAAGTAGATGAATTGTTTGAACTGTCGACTTGTGAAAGAGTCCATGCTTGTATACCAAGGTGAATATACTTGACAAAGGGTTGCTATTATACATAATCCAGTGTTCCAAATACACAAAAAGAAATACCTCTATAATTTCTCATTGAACAATCCTGATTCCCAATGGCAATGTAGTTCAGTTGAAAAGGATCTGAATGCCCCATTGCTGCCCGAATGGAGCCCCATTTAGACCCAGAGTCACCTCGAGCAAACTCAATTCCATCAAGAGTATCCTATACATTCTTGACAGATGTTAGCAAGACATTCTTTCTTTCTTTGTTATTTATTGTTAATTTATATTTTTTTACTTACAATGAAACTTTGGAGCCATAAAGTAACATACAGATTTAATTTTCTAGTTACACTTTAAGAGCAAAAAGGCGACCAACCCAAAAAATAAAGCAAGACATTAGACATTGGACAAATTATATAAGCAAATATTATGTTTAATTATAACCAGTCTGCCCATTGAATAGACCAACTCTAGGTGACTTCAAGATACAATTGAAATAGTTCCGACATATTGGTGACTATTGGGTTGGTACCTAACATATTCTAAAAACCTACAAGACAGATATTCTCTAAACCCACTGGTCATACAAACTGTAGTTTTCACACATTCAAAAATTTCAACTCAATTAAATTGTTATGTATATAACATCAGAAAGAAACTCTCAGATGTAGAAAAAGGCAATATACTGAAGTTTCTGGTTATCATATTTAGTTCACTAGCTAGTTTCTCTCTCCCCAAGAAAAAACATATGAAAAAACAACTTATGATGTGCTTAGAGATTGAAAATTTCTATCTGAAAGTTGAAGAACAAAGGGATTCTATGGGCATGCCTGTACAAAAGGTAATATATTTGAAGGATTAACTTGATCATTGTGGCTGATTCCTGTAATAGCAATACGTATCAGACAGATTACTCAGAAGTTGCAACAAATCTCTTTTGACAGATGAAATAGCATACCAGCATTAATCACCCACAATGGATTGGCATCGATGTCCTCTGCTAGCTGCAGCAATCCAGCATCAAATAAAAGCTTTTGAAGACCGCAAAAAGATATCAAAAACTGTTTAAAATGATAAACCTACTTGAAGGAATTCATAAAACCCAAGTCCATCATCTACCCAATACTTCCAAATATCATTGAAGTGACCAGGTCTCTCTTCCCATGGACCAATTGTGTCTCTCCACCGGAATGCATTGTTCAACCATCCGCCTTCAGCATAAGAACCACCTAAAACAAAACAGTAGCATAAGGGATTCTTCAGACCACATTAGTAAAAAAATGGGCTTGTTTTACCCAAATTAAGATGCACTTAGGTAGATACAAAACCAAATTGGTACACTTAAAAATAACTCAAGCCAATTTACTTATGTGATTGATGTATATTTTTTCTCATTACTTATATATTTTCAGGCATGTGGTAAAGATAAAAGGAAATTTATTCACTTGGGTATTTGTTAGTCTCTTCTCAATCATAATGTTTATAAATGTAAATGCCTTGATTCACTATTTATCTTGGTTTAATTACTTTTTTCTTTATTATTTCTTTTATCAAATTAGATTTGGTTGTTTTCAATTAGCAAACTAACCATGTGGTGTATATATAAAGAGCTTCTAATAAAACTTTTTGGTTTGGTCTATTGACTTAACTAGTAGGAATTAACATTAGCAACCTCCACTTGTGTCCTAGCTTGTCTAAGAGCCAGATTTGCTTCAATTGCTTGTCTTTCACCTTTGGTTCCATCCAAGTTAGGTTCGACTCTTTCAAAAGCTTGTTGAGCTTCTTGCAGAGCAATGACATCATTTCCTAAAATGGTGGTTTCATTATTATCACTTCCACCTAAGCCACCCATCAAAGCTAGTGTTAATCATTGTTCGTTGTCAAAAAACCTATATTTATAGCCGTGTCAATTGGAGTGGAGCATGGTTTGTTAATATGCCAATTTGGGTAATAGATTGTGAATCAATTTCTTTTGCGTCTCAGTTACTTATGTAATTGGCATACATTTTTTCATTACTTGTATTTCTCATGCATGTGGTACTGGTAAAAGGAAATTGATTCATTCATTTGTGTCTTTTCTAGTCTCTTCTTAATACTAATATTTGAAATGTAAGAGACTCGATTCTCTATTTATCATGGTTTCCTCAATTTTTTTTCTTTTATTATTTCTTTTGCATTATCCAACAAAATTTCTATATTGAGAGCCAACTGGAAAATGTATACATCTAATCGTATCTTACCTCTAGTGCCCCCAGAAATCAAATGACTAGGGTTCCTATGCTCCTTTTATTTTGTGGAATCCTAAAGTGAAATATTGTGTGATACACATGAATAAAGCAGCACAATGCCTTTGAATATTCATAAAAATGTAATGCGTTTGGCTATACATATAACATTGAAAAGACGATAGTGTTTTCTTTTATTTTAATCATGCATCCTTAAAAGAAAGACAACAATTTATTCTATCATTGCATCATGTAATGACAATTGCAATGATACTTATGGTTTCTAGGTCCGCATCTACAAACCGATCTTTATTTCCTGTCCTCTAGAAACATTACCATGCAAACTCACTTGTACTTTTTTACATGCAGTTTATCTCAGTTATCCACTGCAGTTGTAGCTTTCATATTGCTACAATGATTCAGGACCTTGTTATTCCTACACAAATGAAACCGTGGATAATGAAAACCCAAAACTCTTACCTGGAAATCTGAGGAATTGAGGTTTCAGGTTTGCCAGCATTGAAGCAAGATCCTTTCTGAAACCATGCCCCTGCAGTGCAAACACCAAATAAATAAAAGTTATGTTAAAACAAAATATATCCCTTCTCACTATTCTACTCAAATAATGCTTTGGGGATCAAACAATGGAAAACTTAAATTACCAAACAACATTTTAATTGCATTTATCTGTCACAATTTGCTTAAATGAGACAATTGATGTATTATTTTGTAAGGCCCAACCAATATCCCAAAATACTTAAGCATAAGTTAATGATAGTTCACTCATCTAAGTTTACAAAGCCTTTCTATTAGCACACAACATACCATGCGAGAGAAAAGTAGGGTGTCACATTATTGTTGAAGGCAATGTAAAAGAAAATTTAAAAAGAATGTAGAACTAGTATTTAGGACTAACCCAACAGATATATGATTATCTTAACAAGTCTTTCCAAGATAAAATGACTTCCCTTATATGTGCATGTATATGACAATTATAATCTGCTAATTAAGATCATGGGATGGTGACATTCACAATGTAGTTATGCAAGTAAAATGTTACAACTATGCAGTGGAAGTATGCTAAGTAGAAGGGACCTTAATGATAAAATGCAGTCATCTAGATATAAATTTATTGGGCTTACTTTGTCAACTTAGGGCATGACAAACTAAGAGGCAGATAATTGAGCACTCCATGACTAAGAAGAATCGTTAACTTCTCAAATTGAGGAATGTCAACACTGATGCATAAATCACCTAGTATGCAGAAGCAAGTAGCTCCCACAGAGATAATAACCATCTTGGCTTGTCAAATATTGTTGATCATAGTATGGCTAGATTGGGCAAGTGGTGTGTCAGTTGATCATAACATAATTAGGACTAGCCTGGGACAGGTATTGTCAAATATTAAATGATACGTCTCCAGAAACAAGTGGTCAACATTTACAATCTCATAATTTATGATTTTGCCAAATTGGAAAGTGAATGCCATTTTAAGGACTGCATGATTAAAACAAGGTAATGTAAAGGAAACTACTGCCCTATCAGATTACAGAAGGAATCTTTGATATAGGTAGATGACATTGGTGGTTTCCTATGAAGAAAAATGATTATATTTCTTCAGGACTAAATTCCACAATCCAGGATATGGTTATTATATGAGATGCCAATACTTCTGCCTTTTTGAATTAGAAGATTATTTTTTTGAAGATCAAGTGCTTGGTGATTGCACAGTGAACTTGAATATAAATTGATGATGGATTGGGGATGAGGATTGAACCGATCAATTTTGATTGGAATAATAAATTGTTGGTGCAATCGGCTCAGGTCACGATTGACCAAACTTGAGTTGAGTTCGAGTTGGATTTTGAAGTTTGATAATGGTTGATATTGACAATATGGTTTGACCATATGTGTCATGAGGAGATTGTTAGAGAAGTCTAAGTATGGAGACTTGACATTAAAAGTCCAAGTATGACTTGACAAAGGAGAAGTCTAACGTGAAGTTGACAATGGAAAGTCCAAGTATAAGACTTGGCATGGAAAGTCTAAGTTGCGACTGGGTAAGGAAAGTCCAACATGGAGTTAGCAAGAGAAAAGTCCAACATAGATTAACAAGGAAAGTCCAAGTTGCAACTTGGCAAGGGAAAGTCTAAGAATGTGGTTCTTAGTGGTGGACACTCGATAGCATGACTAAGCCAATAGAAGCACTTGAAGGCTAACACAAAGGACGACAAGCATGGGCTCAGGGCATCGTTGAGGCGTAAAGCTGAGGAAAGTGGCTAGAAGGCTGAAGTCTAGGTTGAGGGGTGGTGAAGTCCCTGAGGCGTGACCTCTTGGCACTTAACACGACTAGGTCAATGGAAGCAATTGAAGGTAGCACATGGAGTTGTAAGGCTGATGGAAGTGGCTTCAAGACTGAGGAATAAGCTAAGGCGAGTTACAAGTGTGAAGGGATCACACTTGGGGGTGTAAACCTTAATTTTGAGGTTTACCAGTCGACTGGTATAGTTGGCTAGTCGATTGGTGATAAGCAGTTGAGTTGGAGTTGACTGCTAGTGGTGCTCAGACATTTTATACTTGAGCAGTCAACTGGAAGTGTAATCCAGTCGACTGGTGTTGATTAGTCAACTAATGTGATGGCCAGTCGACTGGTAAAGGTTGGCCAGAGCACAGAAGCATGGCCAATCGACTGGTATTGGTGATCAGTCGACTGGTAATGGTCAATAGTCGACTGATAGTGATGACTAGTTGATTGTTTCACTTATCCAATGTGGATTATGTAGGGATTTTCGGGCCGTAAAAACCACTTTTTGCGTTGCGGAAACCCCGAAATCCCCTAGCCAAGGATCCGTACGAAGACAATAATATGAGAACATGTTTAAAACCTAGATCTACTCTAGATCTACAAGCTTAGAGTGTTACCCTCGATGCGACGCCCTTCGCTTATCCCGCTCGTCCTTTGGATGCCGGATCTTGTAGGGTGTCAAGTTAACACCCCTCTATATGTATCC
>JBAMHZ010424611.1:0-11322 GCA_037177395.1 Alpinia galanga | reverse complement strand
TCACTGCTTTCTTAGTCTCTTTCTTGGTTATTGTATATTTTATTAAATTTTACTCGTTCTTACAAATATATAATTCTTTATACGTTGTTCGTTTTTCCTTTACTTTCTCGTGTACTTTCTCATTCCACCCCTATGATTCCTTATTTGGTGGTGCATGTCTCTTTGACTCACCGAGTACACTTTTGGTTATTATTTTTAACTTTGATATCATCTTATCTCATGTCGTATTAAAGTCATCGTATATTTCACCCAATACTTGTACTCCTACCTTTTCCTTAAATATATTCTATTTTCCATCCTTTAACTTCCGCTACTTAATTCTAAGAGTCGTATATATTTTTCTTCTATTGATATTATACTTGAAGCATATATCCAACACTACTAACCTATGTTGGGCAGTTAATTTTTCTCCAATGATAACCTTGTAATCTTTACAAATCTTTCTATCTCTCTTTCTAACTATAAGAAAGTCAATTTGCAATTTATTATTCCCACTTTTGAACATGCCCAAGTGTTCTTTTCTTTTCTTAAAAAATGTATTAGCCAATATAAAGTTATATGCTATCGCAAAATTCAATATAAAAACTCTTCTTCATTTCTTATTCCAAACCCATATCCCCAATGCACCCTTTTATATTCCTCATTTTTTCACTCCAACATGCCCATTTAAATCGCCCCCTATTAAAATCATTTCAATTGACAGAATATTTTATAATACTTTATCTAGGTTGTCACAAAACCTTGATTTGGTATCTTCATCTAATCCTGTTTGAGGTGCATATATGCTAATTACATTTATAGTTTCTTTCTCCACTATTATCTTGAGAGCTATAATTTATCCCCTTTCTAACTACTAATACAACTTCATCCTTTAACGAATTATCTATAACAATGTTCACTCCATTTTTGTTTTACTCTTTCCTATGTACCATAATTTAAAATTTAAATTCTCTATTATTTTTGCTTTCTCGCCTATCCATTTTGTCTCTTATACACACAAAATATTAATTCTTCTTCTAATCATCTTATCGACTACCTCCATTGTTTTACCTGTGAAGGTTCCTATATTCCATGTTTCAAATCTTAGACTATTAGTTTTCCTATAATATTTATTCTTATCGAATTTATGGTATGACAACTCTTGTCTATTTAACACTACACTCAAATTTTCATGGAGATATAGCAATCCTTGTCGAGACGTTACAGTCGAACCCTGCAACGCGAACTCTTGCATATTTATCCCTACACTCGTGTTCTGGAAATGTAACAGCCCTTACCAAGATGTTACAGTCGAACTCTGCAACACATTCCTTTTGGGGAACAACCTAGCATTAACACAATAGCACACATTCCTCTTGATATTTAAGCATGCCAAAGAATCCTCATTTAACAATCAAGACAAAACAGGTGTTAGTTTTGACCTCCCAATCCTTTACCTCCTCTAGCACATCTTCTTTTAACATTAATATATAAATATATTGATTGGCTCATTTCCTGAACTAAAATTTTTGGGAATGATCATAGCATCAGAGCACAGCAAGAAGTTTTAGGTTCAAGTCCTACCTGTTCAATTCAAGTTTAAAGCATTCTAGTCAAGTATACACACACATGAAAGGAGGAATAACAATAAATAATTAGATATATGTTGAGGAACAAGTGGATATCATATAATGTACAATTACTCATGTTAATCAACAAAACCAATTTATGTAAAAGAAAATTTCATGTTGTCATGAACGATACATTGAAAAAGATTCTAAGGTTTCTATTGGGAACTCATTTAATGAAATCATGTTTAATGTATGCATGCTGTAGATTTTAAAGCAGATTCAAAGTACAAAAAATACAATTCTAGTATGATACACTGCAAAATCTTACATAAATACTTTGCTGGAATAGTGTTCAATGAAATTGTATTAAATAAACTGTTTTATAATTATAAAGCAATCGGCTTGAATATTTTGGCTATTTTTATATTTCAAAATCACATAAGTTTAACATAGATAAGACATGGAAACTGCATCACTATTATTACAAGAAAAAAAAAACTCTAAACCTATGCAAGAAATGACCTCGTTTGAAGTGAACCATAGGCTCTTGGGATGCTCTTCTAGGTGATGAAAACCATGAAACAGGAACACAGACGAAAATCCCTGCAATGCCCTTCATAGTGGTTTTGATGTAAAAAATCATGATAAACAAATTGTAAGATAATAAATCAGTGAACCATCAAGAAACTAAAGATAATACTTGGCATCCATGCAAAGACTGCCTGTGAGGCAAAAGGCAAAGACTTATGGTCACATCAGAATAACCTTTTAAGGAAAAGACAACATGAGATAGGTGGATGTCAGGAGATGATGATGTAAATATGTAATGTTCATAACAATCAAGATAATCTATTCCAACACGCCCATGGGCAGCTATAACAAACAATGGCTCAGTAACAATGAATTAATGATGTCCAAAGTTTAGTGACCAGATTATGCAATATGCATGTTTATCCTTCCAACACAACAAGCTGATAGGATTAGGAATACTTCTAAAAAGCTAATTCGAAGGCAAAAGGATAGAAAATAGGAGTAAAATGCATTAGTGTGCATGGATACTAAAGGATGCAGGATCTAATGAACCCAATTGCTGGAAATAAACATTTTAGGTACGCAAAAAATAGTTGGATTTAGGAAATAAGAAAGCATAAACATATAAAATAAAAACCGTAGCCCTTATAAGGATTGCATGCAATACCGTAAAAGCCAAAGAAGTGCATCATGTGAATCCAAAGTAGAACCACCTAGCATCCTGAAAAGACAAGGAATTTCAATCTTGATCTAGGCAAATAAGCTACTTAAGTATCACAAAAGTCAAATGAAAAATATAAAATGCAACGTCTTCAAATGAATTTGGATGAGACAGAAGGAAAGAAAGGTGCAACTTTTTGACATCGTGGAGTCAGATTCTTGTTATTGACGCCAATATACAGCAAACCTTAGAAAAGAATAAGGTGGCATTAACTTTTTGACATAGATTTGAAATTTGGAAGCTTGGAAAAATTGTAAAGTGATCCAGTTAATATAATTAAAGTAGTATATGTTTACAAATGAAATGACAAAAATGGAATCATTGCTCTGGGATTTAAATATCACTCTATTCATTTGTTCCAAAGAATTTAATCTTATTGAATGATTCACAGTATTAGCCCATACACTATAATATCTACTCTTACACCGCAACAAGAAAAGAATAGTCTCCAGATGATAAAATGCTCTATGGATTTCTGTACATGTGGCATTAGATAAATTGTTTCTTTATAAAGTAAACCTGATAGATCTTACTCTATAAGAAAATCTGGATTTGTTCGAATAATTTCTCATTTAGAAGATTAACTGAAAAAAAACTGTTACTAGGACATGCATTTAAATGATACCATAGTGAAAATGGAGAGTTCATGTTTTGGTGTAGAAATACTAAAAACCTATTCGTTTTTATAATATCACATACAAAGACCTTCACAACATCCATCATTCAGCACTTGACCATAAACTACTATCAAATTAGAGTTTATACACACCACTAGGCATATATATTCTCATATTATTCCAATCTTCAACTACCTTGGCAAGGCAAAGCCAATTTGTTTGAGCCACTTTTGATATGGGCAGGAAACAAGCTACATGCATGAGAGTAAACTCAATGCATAGGAGAATCCTTCACAAAGAGAGTATATAAGGACAATGTTAAAAGACATTCAGTACAGGTAACAAGAGTTTTTAGACTTTTTCAAATGCATAGCAAATGTCAACTGTGCGTCACAGAGTACATTTTATAGAGATAACAGGAGTTCTAAGACTTTTTCTCAAATGCATTAACAAATTTCCACTATACATCACAGAGTACCTTTTCAAACCTTCAATAGCACCTTCAAACCAATAGATTAAAACAGCCTTATCCAGTCGAAGACCATAATTATGAATAAGAAAAGAAAATGCCCCGTTCCTGAAATACAAGGTGAAAGATACATCATGATGTCAAATTTGGAGTTAGAACACAATCATAATTGCAGTATCAGTAAAAATTATGTCACCAACTAATTGCAGAATCAAACAGTAAGGAAGCAGTTTTGGTTGGACTACAGAACAAATTGTAATGATAAAATTAGACATTCTTATTTTTCTGTGTAATAGCAGAAGCAAAATTCCACTGGAATAGAAACATAAAGATTATGATTAGTTGATGACTGAAACAATGCAAATCAGCAGACAATGCAAATCAGCATAAAAAATAGTCAACTTTACTCAAACGACTATTAAAAATTAAGAATTTCAGGAAATTTTAGTATAGAAACTACTGCAAATGCTTCATGATTTGGTGAACCTACCAAATGCAAATATACATGATGTGTCCATGCATTGCATCTACACAGTATCTCTTCATGTAAAAAGTAGAAAAATATAGGTCACGCCGAGAAGAAAGACCTTTAAAAAAATTTACAAGGATGTTAAGTGACATATGCACTAATAATCCTATCATGCACCAAAGATTTCTTACCCTCAATTATAATCCTCAAAACTTGGCTGCTTTGCAACCATTAATCACATGTGAATGAATGTAGTGATCCATTAGATAAATTGGTCTCTTTCTACATAGCTCAAGCTTTGGAATAAGTGGTTAGCTAACTTTAAGATGGTAAAAAAGCAGGACGTCCAAAGTTTGAATCCTACTCATCAAACATATACATGCATATAGTTGGGCTCATATCTCATAATGGGCATGACAGAGTGGTGAAGCTAGGATGCTCTACACCCATTAGTATCACGTAGACAAGTGTGTTGGTCCATTTAGATAAATTGTTCTTTCTTAAAATCTTGGGCTTTTCAAATAAGTGCTCAACCAATCATCTTTAACAACAATAAATTAATGATGGAAAATTCAAACCAGATTTGTTATTCTAGGGATTAAATGAGAATTCCTACTTCGTATGGAGAGACAATTCTTTTAAGAAATTCATAAAGTAAGAAGTTGAGTACTGAAAGAAGATGCCAACAAACATCTGTTGGTTGAAGGTAGTATTTACCATAGACAAGAAGCTTTCATGATCCCATCCTTAACACGACCAGCAGTATGCTCCACCTTCAACCGTTTCTCATTACTCTCATTACAAGTCACTTTGCACTTAATTCTGCAGGCCTGGAGGATAATAAGATTTTGCAAATATAAAAAATCTGACATTATTGAAAAATAAATTTAAAAGAAGCATAAAGAACTAGTCATCTAAGGCAACTGCCTGATAGAAAACAGTGGCTGCAAGCTCCATGAGGCCTTGTCGAATGCTACTAAGAGATCCAGATTTATCATCTCTAGATACATCGTACCTGAAGGCAATGTTAGTATAAGAAAGCAATAGAAGGTTAACTGAGCAGAGAAGTACGACTAACCAAAGCACTCCGGCAACATTTATGCCGTGGTCAAATTCCTTGGTGATAACATCAAGAAATTGTTCTATAATTGGAGCTCCTTCTGATAAACTTCGAATCAGGTTTAGCTGAATCCTCACATAATTAATAAAGGAACTCTGTAAAGTGAAGAGATATTCCATGTACAAATTTTATCAATTAAATTCCAAAAATCAATAGTCACAAAGGTTATTATGGCAAGCAACCTTTAGTCCTTGATCATGAGTGGTAAGCCAAGACCTAAATATAATTTCCTTCGCAGCAGAATGAATCTCCAAAGCCAGATGACCAAGATTTGGACCATCTCTTAACAAGTATGTATTCAGGCATTCCATGAGTTTCCTTAAAATCTTCCCTTCATTCCTGAACAGCTCCAAAAGTGCATTTGATATTAGGAATATTTGGAGTTCGATCTCCAACAACACTTTTTTTTTTGTTAGGGATAGTAATGGTGATCATTACTCATATGTTTTGATGTTGAAATTCATATATTTGAGGTTGATAATGACAGTTCTTTTCTAAGTGAACTAGTAAGTATTTTTTATAGTTATCTGAATGTAAGAAAAAGATTCATACATTTAACAATACTATATCCAGTTGAAAACTCAACATTACTAGTAGCTTTGATAGTTATCTTTGTTTCAAAGTCAGTATTAAAAGTTCTATTTCAAGTAGTACAAGCATATATAATATATGACAAGATCAAGAACCAACAAGATACTGCTTACCGAACTTTGGAGAAAAATTTTATAAATGCCTGCACAACATCTTCCTGGATATTGTCTGGATAATCACCAGGTGGGTTTTCTAAGAGGACATAAAGAATTACGATACTGCGGAAAATATCCTCATTGGAACTGGCCTGGCTAGGATTCACATCCATCAGGTTCCCCAACTTGGTAGTGTAGAGAACTACTAGACCTGATAGCAGAGAGATCTATAGTGTCAAAGACATGAAAGCTTATAGTGTTTGTCTTAACTGGTTGCAAGAGCTAATACAAGAAACACCCACCGCAATAATCCCGCTTCCTCATTTGATATCGGTACTCTTTGACAGTAAGAAGATGCCTAAGAATGCTGCTGTATTCTAACTGATAGCTAGGAACTTCCTTAATAACATCCAATGCATGATGGAATACCACTTTTGCAACAGAAAATAAAAGAAAATGGTTTCCTGCAATAATATATATTTTCTCAAAAGATATTAAATCATAAAAATACATGTTTCTGCTTCTAAAATAGCTACAAAAACAAATACATGCTTGACAGAATTGTTTCTAGATAAAACGAAGTGATGAAAATGAGTTAAGGGCAAGAAATTAGAATTAGGCCAAAAGCATCAGGCATTTGGTTACTAGCCACTGTGTTTACTATGACTTGCAAATGGCTTTTTTGATGTAACTAGCCTTACCAGATGTATAGTCACTCACTAAGTTGCACATCAACTTTCTCAAATATCAAACAAGATCATAGCAACTAATTTAGCTAGGATCTAAGCTAAGCTTCTTAATAGCCATAGCTATCAAGTCGTAACATATTGATGCCAAGTATCCCTAAAGCAAAAGCTAAAATTTTCATTTATGAATTTGATGATCATTTGGTAAAATTGTTATTGCATTAAAAAAGATAAGCAAAACTATAATTAGTAGTCCCTGTTCAAGGGCCTTTTGATAAGTTTACTAGTATATGATCCATGCATAGCAATCTAAATTGAAATAAATATGGTTGAAGCATGCATATTCAAAGTAATGATAAGCAGAAATGTGCAACAAGCCTTCGACAAACAATCAATCATAGAGTGGCAACTAAACCCTTCGACAATAAATTCAAATATGACACCTAGATTCTTTGACAATAAATTGGAACCCAAGAAGATGTGCATATGTTTGCAGCAAATTTTCCCTTGTGACTTGAGAAAACTGTGTAAGATGCATATCCAGATGTTAATGTGCTCCATTTAGGCCTGTTGTATTGTGCTCCATACTGCTTGACATGTGTGTGTGTGTAAACTTGTGCTTAATTGGATAGAAGGAAACGAAAATTATCAATTTATCTTGTTTACTTGGATGGAAGTAGAGACAGGAAAGGAAATCCATCCAATCACTCTATTTTATTTCTACACAAATCAGGCAGAAATCAAGAGAATGTGTTTAACATCTAACAAGCACAAATATTGATATTTTTGTGGTTAAAGGAAAAAAATTAAATACCTTATATACTAGTCATGTGAAGAGTTAAAAGACTAACTAGCATCATGATGGATGTGCACAAAATCAAGTAAAAAATTATATGCATGAGATGGTACCATTGATGTGGAAATTTCTCAGAACAAAGAAAGGAGGAGAATTTCTCAGATGTCATCAATTTCTTGTTATTCTTTTCCAGTACTGGAATTTTGAATGTCTAATGGCAAACAGGATTCAGCAATAGTTAAAAGATGGAGTTCAAATAAAAACTTTTCAAGGCTACATATCAACATGCTATGTGTCAAGAACACATGATAACAGGAAATGGATAAACATCTGAAACCATTCTTCTGCATACCTGAGATCCTTGCATCCTCTGCATACTGAATTGTAGTTCGAAGAGTCTTCGCAAAGATCAACTTTGGTGGGCGTTTCTTGCTTGTAGAAATTTCTAGCGAGATACATCTCATGAGCAACTTGACTAGAAAAGGCCATGTCTCAGCTGCCAAAATTAGCAACCACATGGATGCAAAGATCAAACTCTTATTGTAGTTTAAAGATGAAACATAAACCATCTTAAGTAAGTTTCATAGAATATGAAATGTAAATATCTTAACATTAAATTCATGGAGGGTTTATGGTGCAAAAAAATTGTTGTGATCTATGCTAACTATACAAACATCCATAAAGAGTAGCCCGGAGCACGAAACTCCTGCTAATGCAGGGTCTCAGGAAGAGTCAAACTACATTGATTCTATTGTACGCAATTTTATCCCACATTAACGCAAGAGACTATTTTTGCGACTCAAACTCATAACCTTAAGGTCACACAATAACAACTTTACCATTACGCCAAAGCTCCCCTTCATATACATACAATAAATAAATTATATATATATTTATTTATTTATATTCAAACAAGTACTTAACAAGTAGGCCAATAGCAAGTATTGAGTCAATTCTCAATTGTTATCACAACGATATATTGCAGCATTTTCCAATGATCATTAATTTTTTATTAGATTGACAAAAATTAATGACCAGTATCACGGATGATCTCTTCTCTCCAAAAATGTCCTTACAACATAGTTAGATCACCATAGTAATCCAAATAAATAGCAATTGAAGTATAGCATCCACCACCATCTTCCTACCCTAGAGTTGGCGCTTATTTTGAAACTTAAAATTAGTTTTTTCTTTCCAAAAAACACACTAAAAGGCAGCTTTGGTGCATCAGTAAAGTTGTTGTCATGTAAACTAAAAGACATGGTTTAGAGTCATAAAAACAACCTTTTACTATGCAGGGTAAAACTGCATACAATAGATCTTTCTCAGTGACCCTACATTGGCAAGAGTTTTGTGCACCAGGCTATCCTTTCCAAAGGATATACTAATCAAGAAAAAGGCATAGATGGATTTCATCCACACATCCCTGTAATTTTCTTCGTGTTTAATATGATATCCTGTGCTTTAATTACCACTTGCGCATGAGGTGCATATTAATTGGATATACAAGTATTAATCTTAATTCTCAAAAGACCACTGAATGTGATCTTACAATTTTGTCATGTTTACATGCTATTTTAGGCAAAATGCATTTACTTTTGACATGATGGAGTGTCTTTCATGCTGGCATCAAACGGATTGACCATATTTCTCCTTGACTTTGTAATAACCTAACAGCTTTGCATTGGAACAGTAAACACTTAATCCAATATACATAGGTCGATTCAGCAATTGGCCAATTTCAACTTTCAAAAATAGCATGAATACTTTGTAAGTGATGGATCAATGTCATACTGTGCAGCTTTGCATAGAATTCTACATGGTGAAGAGGGATTGTTTGATTTAGGTACCAAGCACTTTACCTGGGAGATACAGGTTGTAGAGGATTCAAACTTAAATTGAAGATGCATAGGGAAGTAGGTCACTGAGCATTGAGGGGTAACCTAGGGGTGGGTTGGTGTCTGGCATAGCAACTAGAAACTACTTACGTACACATACTTCCAGATACAAGCATCTGGAATGTCAAGAATATATGGTGAGACAGAGGTTGGCTGTTTGAGGTGGGGAGGGGTTTGATGAAGATCAAGTTTGCTGGTGAAGGTCAGGTCTGAGGAGGACAATAGAAGAATAAAGCAATAAGGCATTACCATTGTAGTGTTGTGGAGATGTCTCCTACCACAGAGTTCTCATGACGAAAACCAGAATAGGCTTTCAGTTATGTTGGTCAGCATCTTTCAATCAAGAAACAGAACAAGATTGTTACTGTCCTATTTGGAGATGGATTCACACTATATGGCGGGACAATAGAACCATGAATGAGACTACTAACAACTGGCAAAAGCATGTTTCACGAGGTTTTTATTGAACACCAAGTTGGAGCTATTTGAACTTCATTTACAGGTGAACATGCTGTAGTCCCATGTTACCTGCTTTGATCGACTTGGACCTTACCCACGAGAAAGTGTTAAACCCTAATTAACAACTGGATCATTCTACCGCGTAAACAACTAAATATCAAGGGGATGTTTTAGTCATACGATTTGTAATCTAACAAACATTTCCATTGCAAACAACTCACACTGTGGGATCTCATCCGGCTTGATCTTAGCGGTGTTCCAGCTAAGAAGCTTGCAGAAATCGACCGATCGATCACCTTCTAACCAGCTACTCAAAAGTTTTACCCCTTCCTGGCAGAGACGATACCGTAAATGGAAGGAAGTATCAACTAGAGTGAGTACAAGGACTGTGCGAGGGAGGAAGCTCACCTCTCGAGCTTTGGCTTTATCGGACGATAGCTTGGAGGTGATCTCCTGGACATCCCTTGAGGTCGCCATGGCTCCAGAAATGGTCTTCGCCTCCTACTTCGCCATGGGGACGGAGCGCGAAGGCATTCGTGAGGGTTTGTGGGAAGTTCCGCCGTAGGGAAATCTTTTCTATACTTTCTCGCTTTAGTAATCAGCAATGAAAATTAAAAAGGATAAATTATTTTTAAAAGTTATTCGTAAAATTTTAATTTTGAAATTAAAAATAAGCGCTCTATTTCAAATATATATTTGCATTAAAATGGAAAGAAAAAAAAAACTGTCCTATATAATTTTGAAAATAATTAAATTAAAATAAAACTGTTTTTCCTTTACTTTCCCTTTTTTCCAATTAAAAATACAATAATAAAAAACCTAGGGATTAAAAGACTAATACTATCTTTTGGAAAGGTAACGATTCCTTTCAGAATTTTTTCTTTTAAAAAATATGTTTAAAGATGAACAATCCACAAGCAAAAATGTTTAAAAAGGCTCCTAAAGATTTACATACTTCTTATAATCACTTAAATAATCTTTCACTTTTTAAAAAATTTAGAGAATATTCGATTATTTTTTATTTAAATACTTTATTCTTTTATAATTATCCAAAAATATCAAAGTTGGTGTCCATAGAATTATTATTTAGAGAATGTTAATCTTTTATCCATCTAAAAATAATTGAAACCATCGTATTAATGTTCCTTTCAGTTGTCTCTATTAAAGAGGAAAGTAAATCAGAAATTTAAATCGATAATTCAAAATTATAACTTCTCTACAAATTAATCTCTACTCATTTAAAAATTATCATTTTATATTTAACAATCGAACTATCTTTTGTCCATCTAAACTCTCAACTTTTGTTGCGGTTAAAATTGG
>JBAMHZ010424594.1:0-11323 GCA_037177395.1 Alpinia galanga | reverse complement strand
AATTTTAAAAAATTTAAAGGTTTGCTATTATTTTTGAAAAATATTTATTTAAGGGAAAAATTTTAAAAATTTAAAGGTTTTCTACTATCTTTAAAAATTAGTTAAAGAAGGGAGTTTAAACTTTTGAAAGCTTTTTATTTAAAAAGTGATTAGAATTTTTTATAAAGGGGGGAATTTGAATATTCAAGAATGTTTTGTTCAAAAAGTTTCTTATGACTTTGAATTTAAAGCATTTGCTAATTTAAGTAACAATTTTAAGCTTGAAATATTTTATCAACTTATTAGATAAATTCAAGTTTTTACCTTAATACTTGACATATAGGAAGTATATTGAATTTTTGATGTATGCTAGAGAGGAAGAGAAAGTTTGAAGTTAAATTTACAACTAAAAAGTAGTGTTTTTAGAAAGGTTATTAGTTATGTGCATTGAAATAATAAATGCTTACTCATTTAAAATGAATACATTATTCATACTTACTCATTTGAAATAAATGCACTCATTTGATTAAATTTGTAATTCTTCCCTAACTTTAAACGATGTGTTATCATACATCAAAAAGGGAGAGATTGTTAGTGCAGAGAGCACTACTCCTAAGTTTTGATATATGATCCAGAGTTTAAAGTTAGATTTGTTTGTATTTTAATATGAATGCTAAGTGTACAGGCTTAACAGAAAAGTCCTAGTAGGTCAAATTGACCAAATGTTAGGTAAAGTATTGGAAGTCCTAGTAGGTCAGATAGATCATATACTAGATAGAAGTCTTAATAGATTAGGACAATCGAACACCTGGCAAGAGGTCCAGATGGGTCAGGAAGACTAGACATCTAGAAGAAGTTCAATTAGGTAGGAATAATCGAACAATTGGCAAGAAGTCCAACTGGGTCAAAAAGACCTGTGGGTCAAGATCAGATGTCAAACAAGGAAAGTCCAAACAGTGTTTGGCAAGTAAGCTCTTGAGTAGAGTGGTGAAACTGAGTCCTTATTTGGGGGACAAAGGTAAGCATCATCCAACGAAGAGGCAAATATGGATTATGAAGTCAAGATCGGACAGTATTACTACTACTAACACATTATGCATATTTTTTTGTGCTAACATGGATTTGCAGGAGTCCATGCGACTGGACCAAGTCCAGGCAATCAAACTAGCCCAGGCACTCGAACTGAGTCTAAGTGACTAGAATGTCAGGAAGGCAACTAGAGCTGGTGTCTGCGGAGTATACTTGGTAGGACCTGCAGGCGCCTAGACTAGGTGCAGGCACTTGGAATTGAATATTTTTAGAGAAGCATCAGAGCGGATAAGGGTATCTTGAGGCACCTAGACCAGCACCAGCATGTGGAAGAGCTGAATTGTCATTTCGTTCAACTGATGTAGATACACCTAGAAGGTGATCTAGGCACCTGGAAAAAGGCTATATAAGAAATGGAGGCAGCTTCAAGGGATGAACTCATTTATTCAATCCAAGTCTTTCTCCAAGTGCTTCATCTTTGTTCACATCTGTTTGAGCTTTGTTGTGACATTCTGACATGATGCCGACACTCCAAGATTTGTCATAACTCTATTATTGTGTCGGTATATTTCTTTTTGTAATTGCTTATTGTACTTTAACCTGCAAGGGAAGGTAGTGTGTAACCTTTCCCTTAATCTTTGTAAAAGCGAACATCCTCCGAAGTTGAAAGGTTTCGATTCAAAGGACTTTTAGTGGATTATCCGCCAAGGTAACTTTGGGAAGGTTCGAGCCTTGGAGTAACAATCCGATGAGGACTGTGAACCAAGTAAATCTCATTGTCTCATTTGCATTTTTGTTCATTTATATTTCCGTTGTGCAATTTAGCTTTCAAAATACAAAAGAATAGTTTTACTAACAGAAATTTTAAACTATCGAGATTCACCCCCCCCCCACTCTCTCAGGATTCTACGATCCTACATGACCTATCGAAACTTTACTTCACCAAACATCCAATCTTCCTTGACCTATTTGGATTTTCAACACTTGCCAAGTGTTCGGTCAACCATAACCTACCGGGACTTCACTTCATCAAACATCCAGTCCTCGGATCATCTCTAAATTCATATCTTTTTACTAGTCATAGATAAACTTACTCGGCACATTCAAAACATGTTTTTATGATGCATATTGATTACAAATGATATTATTTTTGTTAATAAGAAATGTGAGAGTAAATGTTAAACTCGAATATTGGTGAAAAATATTAAGAATAAAAGGTTTTAAATTTAATAAAGTAAGGACATAATACATAGAATTTAAGTTTAGTATTAAATAAGATAAGAGATGATTAGTTACCTATAACTAAAATCTCTAACTATTAGATCGTTTTTGTAAAAGGATGAAGAGACTTGATAAAAATGTTTTATATAGAATATAAACAAGATAATTATAATGAATAACATTAGATGTTCTTTGTGATCCTAAGATACCTCTAAAGCTTAAAAAAAATTATAAAATAACAGTTAGACTTTTTATTATACGAAGTCAAATATTAAATTATAAAAATTAAACACAAAAGCAAAAGATGTGAGTTACAAAAATAAATGTTAAGGTGGATATACAAACACATAAGAATGAATATAATAAAAAATGAAAATACTAGAGAGAGTCAGAATTATATCCATTAAGAGAAAAATTTGAAAAATGTATTTTAAAATGACAAACATATGCTTAGGCAATCAATAAATAACCTAGTCAAGTGATTCAAAATCTTGATAGATGCACACATAAATCGAAAAAGACAAAGACAAAAGAGGACTTATTAGCAATAATAAATTAAAATAAAATTTATTTAAATATATATAAAAATATAATAAAGAATTGAGTCTAATTATACAGAAAAAATTTGTATAATTGATTCCACTTGATGAATAAAATTTGGTTATTATTATTTTTTCTTAAAATAATATACCAATTTTCTTAAATTCCTTTACTTTTTTGCATTATTGCATGCAAGGCTAACAGTACATATTTTGTCAAACAGCATAAAAATAATTATCTCCCTCATACATTATTACTATTATTGTTATATAATTATAGATACTCAAATACATGCAGATATATAAAAGATATGGTCATGTATAATTAGCTGTGATTTAAAACAAAATCCTTTTTAATAAAACAAATTGGTATTTTGACGAAATCGAAACCATTTAACGAGATTGTTTACGTGATAGAATCATTAATAAATCTATAAAATAATGTTCACTGGTTTAAAACTCAAAAGTATTCACATGATATTGACCATTAATTAATATGTTAAAAATATTATTTGCTTCAAAATAAATAGATCAAACCCAATCAAAATCAATCAAACACAATGTAGGCGCAGCCAATGGCTTGCAATCATAGATTTGAAGCCGAGTTTTGTTTTAACAGCATCAATCTCAAGGATCAAAAAGAACTCCACCTATACAAGCCCATGGTTCACAAGCAAACCATGAGAGCACCCCTTCAGCTAAAAAAGGTAATTACAAAAGGGAACATAAAAAAGAATCCCCAATGAAAACTGCACAATCTGCATGATCGATCGACATTACAGTTTCACACTAATCTTATTTACTTCATGCGTGAGCAATTGGATCTTGGCTCATCATCACACTTGTGTTCCTCCGATACACTTCCGATTGCTAATTCCAGGAGTTTTGTCCAAAATAAGCATCAAGCCGGCGAAGTTACTTGATGTCCCAAACGTGTGCCTAGCGGGATTAAATATTATAGAACGACAGCTAGGAAAGAAAAGAAAAGAAAAGGAGAAACAAAAGACACCAGAATTTCAATACCTGATTCTTGAAGCTTTCTTTTTCCAGAGGACAAATGTCCCTATCAACTGAAAATTTGAGACAAGACAAACATTAATCTAATGAATACAGGTATATGCTTCTCGTATAAATTAATGTTCCAAACCAGAAAAAGGGCAAAGAAGGATAAGCAAAAGACAAAAAAAAAAATGATGTCAAAACAGTGTTGCACTTTTCAATTGCTCATAGCGTAAAAACAAGTCGGGATTGCATGGAACGGTAGGCAAAATGAGAACAAGTGCACAAGACAAGTACGACTACATATTTGTGGGGTGCAAGAACAACTATGCCAGAGATGTTATACTTTGAAAGCTTTTTGATTGAAAATGGATGATCTTGATCGGTTAATGTGCAAGGACTAAAAAGACCAACCAATACGAGTAAGAAATTACCAAGGCATGTTTTTTGTCAGTTCATTAAATGTGCGGCATCTCGTCCGCATGTTTTGTCTAAAAAAACGACATTAGTTGTCATAGTTATAAAAATAATATGGTGTGACATAAGTTAGGCAAAAGTATTATTTCCGAATAAAATTTGATTCTACAATTGGTTGTTTCATGACATTTTGAAGTCTAGTAAACCATGATAATAACAATGAGAAGTACAGGGCAAAGCCAATCTGTTTATGTATCCAGGAACTTAAAAGATATTTTTACTAGCTGGGAAAGGAAAGGAAGCAATAAAAACTACAGCGTTTTATTAAACCACGGACCTAACTTTCATTATTATTCAAATCATGCACCACATTTTCATATTTACAAATTTACGCACCACATTTTCATATATACAAATTTACGCACCATATTCATATAATACCCCTAACACAGTCCACACATAACATATGCTCTCGTCTGAACCACCGCGAGCATCTAAGCCACCGAACCATCGGCAAGGTAAAATTTATAGCATCCTTAAAATTATTCGTTTGACACGCAACCATTACTACTTTGCCACCCTAAATCTTGTTCCAGCGGCTAAAATATTCGACAAAGGCCAACTTCTATAGCATCAACGACATTCATATAGCACGAACATCATCTAAAATCTTATTCCCCTCAAAGCTCTTAGCAACCCTGACATATGGTGCAGTAGTCTATAGCATCGGTGATATATTTTCTTAGTCTCCTACAAATTTACGACTATATTGGTGTCATATTTTTATTTAAAGATTATTATAATTCATTTTTTCATTGTATATATTCTAAACATCCAATTTCCTATCTCTCTTTTTTTTCTCTCCAACAAGCCCTAGCCAAATAATTTATACAACCATTGCAGCATGTAGCTTTATCATATTAATTAAAATTGACATCTATTTTTTCTTGGGACTCATCTTTTTTTGGAAATATCAAAGTTCACATAATCTCGTCGTTGTACGACCAACAATGAGGCTCTAGCCACTTCAAAATCGACTCAAACCAAGACCAATACCATTCCTAACAGCCTTCTGATTTTGACCATGTCCTCAAATCTAAATTCCAAAACTAGTGCATCCTGTGAGTTTCTAAAATATGCATAGACTTAACTACTTTTGGCATAAACTGATTGTGGAACTTGAACTCATCATACCCACTTTAAGACATCACCATTGGATTCCTTGAAGCCACCTAAGTCTGACTATGTACAATATTGTTGATTATGGACACTACATGACCATCAGTAAATTTTGACCTAACGGTAACCAAGCCTCTTCAAAACCAACTCAAAAGAGGACAAATGCATTCCTTGCAGCCTTCCAAGTCTAACCATTCCCTTAAATTTAAATTCCAAAACTTGGATTATGGTTTAGGGTTATGGGTCATCATATCTACTCTAAGACATTGCCGTTAAATTTGTTACATTTCTTGAGTCTGACCATGTCGAACATTCTTGATTCTAAATATTGTACGACCATTATTGAATTTTGACTAAAACTCTTTGATGGTCTCTATTGATCAAATTTAATCAAGACTAGAACCAATATATTTCTTAGAGTCTCCCGAGTAGATTCTTATTTATGGTCACTGTACAAAGTTTTGACTAAAACTTATTGATAGCGCTATCCACCTTAAAATCGACTCAAATCAGTACTACTCTATTCCTTGTAGTCTTTTGGGTCTATCTATGCCCTCAAACCTAAATGTTAAAACCTGAATTGCATCCCGTGGGTTTTTAAAATATACACAACCTTGAGTACTTTTAACACATACTCACAAAGAGACTTAAGCTCGTGATGCTCATTTTAAGAAAACACCAATGGATTCCTTGTAGCCTCCTGAGTCTAATTAGGCCCAACATTCTTGATTATCGAGACTATACATCCATTAGTAAGTTTTGATCAAAACTCACTGATGATTATTGGTAAATCAAACTCAATCAAGATTAGGATTAATGCATTTCTTAGAGTCTCTTGAGTCCAATCATGCCCAAGATTCCTGCTTTTTGACACTACGACCATTAGTAAGTTTTGACTAAAACTCATTAATAGCCCTAGTCACCTCAGGACCAACTCAAACCTAGACCAATCCATTCCTTGCAGCCTCATGAGTTTGACCATTCCTTGCATCCCGTGGGTTTTTAAAATATGCACAACCTTAAGTACTTTTAACACATACTCACAAAGGGACTTAAGCTCATCATACTCACTTTAAAACAACACCAATGGATTTCTTGTAGCCTCCCAAGTCTAATCAGGCCCAACATTCTTGATTATGGAGACTACAAATCCATTAGTAAGTTTTGATTAAAACTGATTGATGACTATTGGTATATCAAACTCAATCAAGATTAGGACTAATGCATTTCTTAGAGTCTCTTGAGTTCAATAATGCCCAAGATTCCTGCTTTTGGACACTATGGCAGTTAATAAGTTTTGGCTAAAACTCGTTAATAATCCTAACCACCTCAGGACTAACTCAAACCTAAACTAATCCATTCCTTGCAACCTCATGGGTTTGACCACACCCTTAAACCTAAATTGCAAAACTTGAATTGCATCATGTAGATTTTTGAAATATACACAACCTTGAACACTTTTAGCACAAACTCACTTAGGAGCCTAGGCTCATCATACCCACTCTTAAACAACACCACTAGATTTTTTATAGCCTCCCAAGTCTAACTATTCTCAACATTCCTGATTCTACACATTGTAGGTCATTAATGAGTTTTAGCTAAAACTCGTTGATGGCTTTTGGCTAATTAAATTCAATAAAGATTATGACCAATGCATATGTTAGAGTCTCTTGAGTTTCACTATACCCGAGTTTCACTATGCGCAAGATTCCTGTTTCTAGACATTATATAACAATCATTAAGTTTTGATCAAAATTCATTAACGGTCCTAACTATATCAAAACCTACTCAAACCAATATCAATCCATTCCTTGCAGCCTTATGGTCTAACCATGCTCTCCACCTAATTCTAAAGTTTGGATCGAATGATATGGGCTTCTGAAATATACATAACTTTCAATACTTTGGGCATAAATTCACTATAGGGCCTAGGCTTATCATACCATCTCTAAGACACCACCCTACACTCTTCTCAGCCTCTTATGTCTGACCATGCCTAACAGTCCTAATTCTAGACACTGTACAACCATTAATAAGTTTTGATCAAAACTAGTGGATGATCTCTAGCTAATCAAATTCAATCAAGACTAGGACCGATGCATTTCTCAAAGTCTCTTGAATCTGATCATACGCAAGATTCATGTTTCTAGACCCTATATAACTATAAGTAAATTTTAGTCAAAACTCGCTAATGACCCTAACCACCTTGGAATCATCTCAAAAACTAGTCTGTTCCTTGCAGCCTCCTGAGTTTGACCATGCTCTCAAACTTAAATTCCAAAGCCTTTATTGCCTCCGATGGATTTCTAAAAATCTACAAAGTCTCCTGAATGTGACCTAAGCTCGTCGCACCCATTCTAAGACACTATCACTAACTTCCCTAAAACATTCTAAGTTCGACCATGTCTAAAATTCTTGATTCTAGAAACTATACGACCATTAGTTAATTTTGTCCAAAATTCACTGATGACCATTAGCTAATCAAATTCAATCAAAACTAAAATCAATGCATTTCTTAGAGCCTCCTGAGTCTAACCATGCCTAAGATTCATGTTTCTGAACTCTGTACGACCACAATTTTGGTCAAAATTAGCTAATGACCCTAGCCACCTCAAGACAGACTCAAACCAAGGTTAATCCATTCCTTGCAACCTCCTGAGTCTAACCCTGCTCTCAGACATAAATTCCAAAACCTAGATTGCCTCCTATAGAGGCAGAGCCTTGAGTGCTTTTGAAACAAACTCACAAAGGGGCGTAAGCTCATCATACCCACTCTAGGATACCACCACTGGATTTCTTGAAGCTTTCTGAGCAGGACTATAGAGGTTGCAAGAAACACACTAGTCCTAACTTGTGACGATTCTAAGGTGGTTAGGGTAATCAATGAATTTTGGAAAAGATTCATTGATGGTCAATGAGAGCTCAACCACAAGTAACTGAGGTTTGCAAAGAATCATAAGATTGAAAGGAAAGGAATCAATGATGGCTGGTAAGACTCAAACAGTGAATCCGATGCTTATCATTGACTTTCCGCCAATAATTCACTAAAGGTAAGAATAGGTTTCAAATAAGAGAAGGGGAATGATAGACTCACAATACAGAAATTTAACTTTGGTGAGCCTGAATGTTGACCTTTTGACATTGTGTAAACAGTGATTTTGAAGAAGAAAGCAACAGCCAAAGGAAGAAGATTAGGACAATTAAAGTCACGGGTTTGCAGAAAGTCAATTAGGGTTTCAATTTTCACAAACATAGGTCACAATTCCAAAAAATGGTTGATGATCGAGTGAGAGAAAAAGTAAAAGCCGCCATATAAAACTTTCTTGGATTTTGATATTTCAAAAGTGGTTCGGATGCTCACGGTGGATTGAATAAGTGTGTGCTTTATGCATGGACTACGTCAAGGGTATTATAGGAATATGATGCCTGACTTGATAAATATGAAAGTGTGGTGCATGATTTGGATAATAGTGAAAGTTGGGTGCGTGATTCAATGAAATATGATTGCAACACCAGAGGGATAAATATATATATTAATGATAAATATATATTATTTATCATCATCTATATATAATAATGATAACAAGTAAAGGGCAAAGCTTTTATAAAAAGTGTTTTTGGTATCACATCTATATATGTATTTCCAAGTCGTCCAAGTGTGTATGTGTATGCATCAAGGAACTTGAAAGGCATTTTGACTAGCTCAGAAAGGAAAGGAAGCAATAAAAACTATGATTGCAACACTAGAGGGGCATGTTTAACGTAGGATTTGCACAGAAGCGTTGAACAATTTGATGCCCATATGGTGTTTCATTTGAAAAGCAAGCTATTTCTAACAATATACCACAGTTTGAAATGGTGATATCAAGATTTGGTTGAAGAACCTAATGAGATTGAGAACATTCTAAGATAAGAATCATGCATTTCATTTTCTTGTCTCATTGATGCATAGTGGTCTCTTTGTTTAAACTATGGTGACCGAGGAAAAGTTATTCCACAAAAATGTACGAACCATATTTCTAATTGGTGCCTATCACCCCATATTGAAGAAATAGAGCCCATCTTATGTCAGCCATTCAACAACATAAAATATATATCGATTATTTCAGAACTAGGTGATGAGTCTTCTTAAGTAATAGAATAATTTGTAGAGAAGAGCAGTCATGGTGTGGAGTCTTTAAGGACCTTGCTACTTGCTAAAATATCTAATTTATTGGAGACAGATTGCAAAATAATTTGCAAGAAGTGAAAGAAATAAAGCATATGTAATGAAAAATAACAGAAATCAAATGGGCATCCATGATGCTATTCACCTTATACGTGTCACTAGAATAATACCAGATCCATTTTATCACACAGGTGCTAGAATTTTGCAAGGTGACCACGAATCTACCAGTATTGGATCTGAAAGAGTGGCTAATCATCTCACAGACAAGAAATTACTTCCTAATGTCAGTTTTCCAGGTTACATATTGATACCCAAGGGAAAGGATACAGGCCAGACCTCTTGAGGCTGGACCTCTTAAGCAAATATGCCCCTTAGAATATGGGCTGGACAGCAATAGGGCCAGAGCCTAGAATCGCGAAGTCGAGAGTTCAAGGGCAAGAGAGAGTCAGGAGCTCATGAGCATGAGAAGTCAGGAACGCGAAGAGCAGAAGCATAAGGAGTCGGGGGTTCACGAGAGTCAGGAACTCTATAATTTAACAAAGTCAGGAGTAGGAGGAGCCGGATACCTAGAAGTCATAGTGAAAATTCCTCTTAAACAGTTGTCACATTTGGTCCCCTAACTACCTCTCCCAATAATACCTCTTGAACATGTGGCATGCCTGGTGGAGATTCTTTACAGCGGTTATCCCCTAACAATCCGACACAGGGCATCACCGAGGAATAACTCGGTTGAGCGAGAAACCTCAGAGACGGCTACATAAAGGTAGGCAAAGGTACAAAAAAAGAGAATACTCTCAAAGATCATTTTTTTCCTTTACTACATTCTATATTTTTCCACTTTTTGGATATCATCTTTCCTGTCTGACTTAAGCATCGGAGGGTCATAGCCGGAGTACCGGTGGCCATTTGACTTGTGTTGACTTTGACAGAATTACTGCTGTGGTTGTGAGAACTAGCCCTACCTCGAAAATTCAGCGAAAAGGGTCAAAAAGCGATCGCATCAGTTGACGTCGTCTATGGAAAACTTTTAAACGAGACGTCGAGATGCAACCCCAAGGAGTTCCCTCGAGGGCCTCTACCTCAGAGGAGGTCCCCATCACCTTAACACGCATCTAGTTGGCTGCAATAGTAGAAAAGGCAATAGAGGACGCATTAGCATGAGAAGCTAGAAAGGCTAGGCCTCTACAAGCCCACTCCATGGAGCAACAAAGAGGAGTACCCCCATGCGGGGAGGAACAACACATCCCCTCTTCCAATCACGTTGACTGGGGGTTGCTTAAGAGGAGGAATGATCAGCGGGCGCGTCATGCACACCTAACCCATCCCTCTTTATGGAAGGGAAGAACAGAAGGAAAGCCGCTCCACTGCGCTTCGGGCTCGACACAAGTCATCCCCATTCACAGAGGAAATATTGCTGGAAGAACTACTAACTAACTTCTGTTCTCCTTATTTAGGGGAGTATGAGGGTACCACGGATCCCGAAGAACACCTATATAAGTTTGAGAACGAACACCATCAAATGTCGAGAAATGGTGTCAGTTACTACGTCCGAATTCCATAACATGTTTTAAGGATCTTTGTGATACTTTCTTACATCATTTTGCCAGTTATAAGAAATACTAGTAAATCACGTTTAGTTTGTTTAACTTGAAGCAAGAACTCACTAAGCATTGAGAAGTTACATTAAGCGGGTTTATGCAAGCCGCTCTGGAGGTCCCTACAACCACTCTGAAGGTCTTGATGACAATAGTTTTGCAGGACTTGAAGGATGGGAATTCTTCAGGTCTTTGGT
>JBAMHZ010424583.1:0-11323 GCA_037177395.1 Alpinia galanga | reverse complement strand
GTATTTAAAAGGAGTGATTTATTATATCCATACAGTTAACCCAAATGAAGAGTGATTAGAGGTAAACATTTTGAGGGTGACTCACGAGACCAGTGATAGGTTGGGATTAAGAGTGGGGTCTTATAATAACGTTAATTCTACTTGTTAGCGAGTGTCTTTTTATATATTTTATTTCCATTACACATTAAGGCTATTGCAAACTGCGTATAATAGATCCTTTTTTAAAATCTCACGTGACGGAAGCTTCATACATTGGACTACCCTTTTTGCACATTAAGACTCTTGGTGTGGATGCACACCATCCAGAAACTATCAATTTTATTGACTTTGTTGTGAGAATTGTGTTTTAGAATTCTGTCTATTCAACAACTCCCACTCTAGTCAATGTGTCCGATCCATTTCATTCAATCCTATAGATATAACTAAGTATGAACATTCATTTCAACTTTATGTATACAATTATAAAGAAACAAAATCATATAAGCACACATATTGCGTTATGCTGGAACTACACTGCAGTATAAGCTTTCCTTGTGCATGAAAATAATCACAATTTACTTAAATTGCTTTAAAAAAATTGATAATACTCTCGACAAGGAAAAGGGAAATGATATCTATAGTAACATTTTTTAATCAAATCAAAAGGATGAACTAGCCAACCTGTGTGGAGGTACATTCTTCAAGACAAGGGAACCAGCAGCGATCATAGCACCTTCACCAACCACAATATTACCAAGAATTGTTGCACTAGCTCCGATTAGAGCACCTTGACCAATTTTGGGATGATGATCTCCAACTTCTTTACCAGTTCCTCCCAATGTAACTCCCTGTAGAAAACAGGAAACAATAAATTTACCATCCTTCATGCACATAGGGCTTGTCTTCTAGAACGAAAAAAAAGAGTTGTACATGGTACTTGAAAAGCAAGAACAGAATATTAATTGATAAAAAATATTAGAATAAAATAGAGATTTAAAGAACACTCAATTCAGCTGCCATTTACGAGATCAACAAGAAATAATAAATTATGTCCCAAGCACACAAACTTACTTTAAGAACTCTGTCATTTACTAAATGCATTGATGCTAGCCAATGGTCACCCTATACAACATCAACTGTAATTGTAATACTTTTGTCCAAATGAATGTATTTCATCCACCTTTGCCAAGAAAAGTTTCATGCCATTAACAAGCATTTGCAAAGTCTCTCTCGTCCACCTAAATTGCATTCCCACATTTGAGCCATATGGGAGGAAGAAAGCACCTTGATAAACACATCCTAACCTGTGACTGACAGGACAAGTGCAATTTCTAGTTTTTCTTTTTTTCTTTTGCATGTCAGATGACCTTTATTAGCCTAATTATCCTGAAGAATATCCCTTTGCTCCACAAGTTCACAATCAACTAATTATGTAATATCATCTCCAGGTTCTACTTTTCCTTGCCCTGTCGCAATCTCATAGCATTTTAAACACATATACTTTTGCTCCAAATCAAATATAACTTGATGCCACTCAAAGACTTAAGCCTCCTAAAGATTGAAGGAAGAACCATGTCCAAGCCACTTAGGCACAAAAATATTTGAATAACTCTTGGCTCATTCAACCAATTAAAAGTAATTCAGATAAGCCAGATCACTGTAATGCTTCCAATATGCAAAATGTTAGTGTACCCACAAGATCAGAACTAGATGTTCAAATCTGGAAATTACAAATGAAGAGCATGACTAACAAGAAGAAATGTCTGACTATTAGCACAATGAGTAGAATGAACAAAATAAGAAAGACTTTCCACTTCTGTCACCAAAGACAATTTTGAGTTGCAAAGAGTATCTTCCCTAAGTTTTTCTCCTAAATACAACTTTTGCATGATGATAAGACAATCCAAAATATATGCCAGATTATCTAGAATGAGCAATACAAGCACATACAAGTAGAAAAGACATCGTTCAGATTTATATCTAAATTAGATGGTCCATATATATTATCTATATACACACACATATTATATGCTAATGGAAAACCAGAGTTGAATGCTTGCCTGCATCTGAGAAACCCAGTTTCCAACAACTGCAGTTTCCCCAATGACTAAACCTGTTCCATGATCCAATAGTATTCCCTCACCAATCCTTGCAGCTGAAAAAAATGAAAGACAGATTAATGAGGGGTTGGAATGTTAACAAAAAACAAGAAATGAACTTCATCTCTAAGGTCAAATTTTTTTATTGTAAATGGAGTAAAGAGAAGTGATAGCAACAGTTGACTGTTGTGCAGCCTATGCCAATTAGTGCCAGGAACAAATCATCAAACATGCTGACAGAACAAGTACATTAGTATTTCATATGATGTTAGGTTCCACCATAGCACTTCCTGTCTTCAGGCATTAACCAATATCTTACAATAACTTTAATGTGAGCCTCTATTTATTTTATTAGTTATTTCGAATTACACGGTCATTACACTACCCAATCCAATTATCTAATTTTTAGATTAATTAGTCATTGTATAACCTGTAAATAGCTGGGTCATATTTCTATTTGTTGATAGAACAAGATATCCAAGATCCCTATTACAACATCCACATTAGTAAACCATGAGCACGCTCACATGTAATGGTACTGATGCATACAAACAATAGAGAATATTTAATCACTAAGCTATGTTTCACTTTGATACCAAATGGTTCTAGTGTAAACAACATAACAAAAAAAAAAGCGTCTGTGGTATAACCTTAAATTAACAAATACCTGGATGTATATCCACAGCAAAAACCTAGAGAAAGATCACAATACAAGAAAATAAACTTAGAAAGGCAAACTATATTTCTTGGCTATCATTGATGCAGATAAGAGGTCATAGCTAATAGAATCACTTTAACTCACCTCACTAATTCGACTTTGTAATGCCAAGGCCAAGATTTTACGCCCTTGATTCCATAGAGCATGTGCTATTCGATATGATTGCAAAGAATGGTAACCCTGAAAAAGAAACATCCAATACCAAACTAACATAACTACAAAAACTACAAAAAAGCTGATGAAAACTATGGTTAATTCAACTATCTTCTTGTTAACATGAGGTAAAGAAGTAAACCTCTATAATAGAAGATGAAACCTCAACAAGGATGAGATGTCAACAAGCTACAGATCTTCGTCGTTGAGAAGCTGCGACGAAGCGGTGGTGGCGATAGAGGTTGAGAAGCTCCGCAGTCTTCGTCGGGCGTGGCAGACACCGGCACCGGCAGCCGCAGTCGGGCGTTGAGAAGCTTCGCGATAGAGTTTGGTCGTCGGGCACGGCAGACACTGGTTGTCACAGGGTGTTGGCGTCGAGACGATGGACGTCGAGAGTGGCGTTGAGGCGGTGGTGTCGGCGGCGGAAAAATATAAAAGTAAAGATGGAGAGAAAAGGGGCGGCGGGAGGTTGGGGTGACGGCCGGGAGCTTAATCAAAGGAAAAAAACACAACCTAGCAATTAAATCTGTTGACAGTGTGAGTAATTATTATGACAATTAAAAAAAAAAATGTCATTATACCTAATTTAATTGGACATGTTTTTTGAACAGTAATTATTTTTAATATATTTATAACTACATTAAAAATTAAGTGTCATTAATAAAATGTCATAATATACTATTTTTCTTGTAGTGTTGATTTGAGTAATTACCTCGTCCTCTTTCTCTATATCCTCTTCTTTCTCTTCCACTACCTCTATTGAATCCTCCTCCTCTTTTACTAGAGTCAATCGTGTTAAGAGTAATTTGACTCTTTAAAACTTCTTCATTTGCTGGTGTTTCTGTCTTTGCTTCAATCCTATCAATATGACTTTCTATTATACCTTTAATTTGGCAATTGTCAGCAATTCAATATCATGTGATTCATGAATTGAAGTCACCACATATTCATACTTTAATGGTATGGTTCGAAGAACTTTCTCAACTACAGTATCATCTCCAATTTTATCTCTATATAATCTCATTTTATTGACAAGATTAGTAAGACATGAAAAATATTACTCAATTGTTTCTGTAGAAGTCATCTCACATCGATCGTATAACCTTCGTAGGGACTGCAACTTTGATTTTTGAGCTCAATCAACTCCTTTGTATGACAATTTTAAAATGTCCCATGCCTCCTTTGCCGTTTTGGCATTTGCTATCATACTAAAAATTGAATAATCTACACCTTGATGAATTTGCCCCAATGCAATTTGATCTCAACGTTGATCATTTGCAATAGCTCCTTTTGAAATACCTGGATCAATAGAGCTCTAAAGATTTTGAGCTTTCAAATATGTAAACATCATTATATGCCAATAATTATAATCAAGCTTTGCATCTAATTTAGGACCGGACCAAACAACATTAAAATTGTTTGTCATATTTTTACTGCTAGAAAATAATTCAAGCTAAAAGGTTATCAGCTCTGATACCAATTTGAAAGCAACAATACAATTGGAGAAAAGACAAAACATAGTAGAGAACAAATATATTCAGTAATAACTCAATTTAAGAGGAGATAATATACTCTTTATTAATGTGGAGATACAAAATCATATGTCGTACATGTCTAATATATTGCAGTAGGAATGAAAAACCTGATCCAAAAATAATACTCCCGATCCTAAAATAATGCTTCTAAATTTATCCCCAGTCATTCATCTATTCAAAAGTCTATCCATTAAATATGAATATATTATATCTTAATCTTTGACTTGATTTAATATCCATTAAATACGGATATATTTCATCTTAATCTGGCTTGATTTAATTAATTTAATTAATACAACAGAACTGACACCACCGTGCCCAGCACGGCGCATGTTAGCTCAGCTCACAAAAATTAAGTTTATATACAAAATTTTAAATAATATTTAACATTATTTATGTTAATTTTCTTCCAATTTAAAATATTATAAAAAAAAAAGTCCAGAAGCACAACTCAACTGCTGTAGAGATCATACTCAAGTCAAGTTTGACCTTACCTAAATTACTACTAAAAAGAGGTATATGCATCTTCATTTTACTTTGTAAAAAATTATTTTTAAAATTTAAATACGTAACTTTTATATAATAAGATAATAATTTTATCGTTGCACCAAAATTCTTCTTCTATTTAAATTACTAATACTTGGTATCAATATATTTGATTGGCTTTCTTTGCCCATCTTGTTTGATTAGCCAACTCCTATTCTAATTTGTTCATCCCTCCTAATTCAACATACTGGGTTTGCTCAATAGGGGTTAAGTCATCTAAATAGTGTCTAATTGACCTATCTAGTCCGACTTACTAATTCATATGTCTAATTAACTTACCTAGTAGGACACTCCTAGGCCATCCATTTCACATGATTCGACCAACTTAACTAGTCTAACCATCCCGCTTGGATTGATCAACATATTTTATTCATTCAAATATATAATTTGGAAGGTTGAATACCATAAGAATAAAGAGCCTTTGATATGAAATGAAAGGCTGATGCTTTTTCTTGAATAGAGTAAAAAATAGCTAAAATCACTGTTTATGGAAATTTATATTGTGAATTCATTTATATAATCAAACACACTAATACTAGTTCCCTAAGAATTTAAGGGGAATCTCTTATGATTTAGTCAATCACCTTTAACTAGAACAACTAAGTGAATATCGGATAAGAGTCAAGAGACACCCGCTCTCCGCAACTGATCATTAGTGATATCTATCATTCATACCAAAATCAATTAGACAGATTTTACACTGATATATATGACTTGTTTTCTTCCTCAGTTCAGGCAAATGGATTCATCTTTCAAGCAGCTACCAACCAAGAATGAGAATCTTAGATAAGGGTCCATAAGAAAGAGAAACAGTAACTATGCATCTAGTCCTAGAGATCAATCATGTACATGTCCCAAATCTGAAAATTTCATAGATGGAAAGGAAAACAAAAGCAAGCGAAAATGCTCATGAAGTAAGGACGTGATGTATGATTTCATAATCTAAAGGAATGGCTAATCTTCATTCACTAAATGGGTTTTAGTGGCTAAGCCATAAAAGGCAACTAATGTAATCAACAAGCACAAAAGCCTTTTTTTTTCCCCCCCTCCAATTTCACCCGACATTCCCACTATCTCAGCATTAGTTCAGTACCAAATCCTTCCCTTTCTCTACTTTTACAGTTGATATCCCCTCTCCAACATCGGCGTTTCCCTGATCATTGGTGGCCAACGTTTGCCATGCCTGACCTAGTTCTCTGTCTAGCTGTTGATCCCTATAAGAAAATATACCCGTGTGGGGTTTTTGAGCTACCACCTCAAAGCCTTGTGACAATTTAGAACAGAACAAATGAACAGCACAAAAAGAATCATATACCTAGTACCTTGGAAGCAAGGAATGAGGTATCATTTTGACACAAAATATAGGACCCCGACCAAAACAATATTGAGTGGGTGTTGCGCCAAGATACCAGCATGCCATGTCAGTGGTACAGAGGAGAGAGGAATTGGGGGAGGGCAAACAAAACAAGAGAAGAGGCAGAGGAACAAAGAAGCAGTGACTTTTAGAGGAAATCCTAGTTGAAATCTTGAGAGGATGCCTCATCCACAGATGATCGAGAGGAAGCCATTCCAGTCTCAGTGCCATCTCAAGATGAAGCCTCGTACACAGAATAAGATTTAGGGGAAGCCTCAACCTGCGGAAAAGCTCAAGAGTCAAGAGGAAGCCTTGCTGCTCACAGTTTCACCTTGAGAGGAAGTCACATGGAACGTGATCATGTTCTTCTATTCATTGGGTTTAAGAAATATTGGGTTCTATAAACTGAGGATTACTCTTACCCGCTTTAGGGGGCTATACTGGGGAAGGGGGGAAAGAAAGGTACTACTGATCCCAAATTGCTAAAAGGGAATCAATAGAGTTTGCAAGTCGAACAAGAAAGCATCATATACATATGAAAAACTTCACTTTCTGAGTAGGAAGTGCCGCCTCAGTGAAAGGAGAACCAAAATATCAAAGGTATGCAATGCTGCTTCTCCGGCTGAAAAAGGAGTATTCCATTCACGAATCAAAAAAGGATCACTCAAGAGTGCCCTTTCGGCAACTCAATTGAAGGATTCAAGCTATCCATGATCATAATTGTTAGTTCCTGCCCCAACATGGGCAAGAAGTTATGCCCACTCAGGGCATGGTTATGCCCACTTAGGGTATGGGGATAATGGATGATCCCATTATCCCATATTCTCCTCTTCCTCTTCTATAAAAGAGGAAGGATAGCTTCTTCCTTGTGAGTGGGTATAGAAAACTTCTTCTATGAGAGAAGTTGATACTTCTTCCTTGTGAGAGAGATGATGCCGGAGAATGCTTGAGTAGAAGCATAGAGGTGTCATGAGGAGAGTTTTCTTATGCAAGGCTTGTGTGTGAAGGTACGACTTGCAAAGGTAGACAACTCCCATCCTTGTTGAGTAGAACAGGGATCAATCATTGTCACCGGGATTAGGGTTGAGACGTCGTGGAATTGCAGTGAAAGTTCGAGTTAACCCTTGTGATTTTCATCTCGACTGCCAGCGTTCCCCAAGGAGTTCATCGCGAAAATCAGTGCACAATTTCGGTGATTCAGACATCTACAGATTCAAGGTAAACTTATGTTTTCAATAAATTTTCATATTTCATAAGTTCTACTGATAGTGGTATCAGAGTCAGGTTGAATGTGAAATCGAGTTCGCGTTCAATAATTTCGTGAGTTAAAACTCAAAAAATGACTGTGAACCGAGTTCTCATCGCGGAGAAGATGATGAACAGTGTTGTTGTCGCACAGATGAGAAATGCACAGTAACATTATTGTGTCCACGAGAAAAGGCGACTGGTGCTCGAGTGCGCGTCCCCGCCCCGTCCCTACGATGCTCGGCACTGTGTCCGCCCCGTCCCCACCGTGCTCGGCAACACCCAGTCGGGGATGCGGTGCTCGGCAGCACCGCGTCGGATGTGCGCGATGCTCAGCCGCGCGAACCGTGCTTAGACGCGCGCACCACACTCGGCCACACACGTGCAGTTCTCCGCCGCGCGTGCGGTTGTTCTCCGCCGCGCATGCGGTTCTCGACCATGCACTGTTCTTGGGTCCTCGCGCGTGAAGAGCTCGAGAACTGCCATGCTCGACAAGTTAAGAAACGCGGGCAATGGATCTTCAGCAGCGCTCATGAGATCTCGGCACGAGATCCTTTTGGTGCTCGAGGTCGCTAAGGATCTCGAAAGCTTGACACGAGTAGAGATACTAGAGTCAGTGCTCGACACACAAAGGTGTCCAACCGAATGTAAAAAAACCGAGTTAGATTTTGAGAAGGATTTTTCAGAATTAACTCGACCCAAGTCGAGTCTTTCGGGAAAGACGAAGAGGTCTAATTTCGAAGTGTGTGGACCATTTCGTTACCACGTAGGCTTACCGAAAGCACTTCCAGTGTATGGCGGTGCCTAGGCTCTCACGACAGCGTGTAAGTTAGCCTTGAGAGTATGCTGTGACTATTTGTGTACCGCATCTTAATTCAAATAATAAGATGCAATTCTATGTTGTGGTGTATGGTGTCTGTTGATTCATACGTTCGTCTTAGAATTTGTATTCGAGTCAGTTTGAATTTTGATGATATGTAGAGTACACAAAGTTGAGATATTAAGCATCAATTGACATTTACGTCTCTTTATTCTGTGTGACAGATAAATGACTGCAACAAAGACTATCATACTAGATCTAATGAAGGGAGACAAATTGAACGGTGATAATTATGATATTTGGTACTGGAAGGTTCAATTTGTCTTCGAGGAACAAGAACTGAGGGAAGTTCTTAAGCATGAGATGGTGGACTCCCCGAAGGGTACCACGGCTCAAGCGAGACGAGATTAGGAGGTGTATCATACGTGGAAAAAGAAGGATGACCAAGCTAAGGTAATTTTTCTTAATAGCAAGCTTGAAGAGCTAATCCCGATATATAAATTGTATCCTACTGCATTGTCGATCTAGCAAGCTTTAAAGAGCAATATGGTACCCCTTCAGCTCCTACGTTGAGGATGCTAACATATATGTTTATTACTTATAAGAAGAGGCTCGATCATACAATGAAACAACATTTAATGTATATGTCGAGTATGATTGCTTCTTTGAAGAATATAGGGAAGTCAATGTCGAATGAGCCTTAGGTACTAGGAGTGATCCAGTCATTGCCTGATTCCTAGGAGGCACTTAAGACCTATCTCACACACACAGAAAGCATTCGTACTTTCACAAATGTGAATAGGCACTGTGAGCTCGAGGAGGAGCGACAGGATATGACTAAGTCTGCTTCAGGTCATACTGACATTTCAGAGTCGAGTAAGGGCTTCCAGGGTATAAAGCGAAAGTGACACAAGCATAAGAAGAAGACCAAGGGTCCTGACAAGAAAAAGCCAAAGACAGAAGGGATAGAAAAGCAAGAAAAAGGAGTTCGTAAAGAGCAAAGTCCAATGCTACGTATGTGGTAAGCTTAGGCATTTCACACGTGAGTGTCGTGAGCGAAAGGTAAATCCTTCTTCTTTATATGGTTTGAGTTATGTGTCATCTAGTGTGATGTTCACTAACTCATCTCCTTTGTGGATTGCAGACTCAGGAGCCACAAACCATGCAGCTCGAGATAGGAGTGCTTATGTAGATTTTTGTCATTTAAGTCCACATGCAAGAAGGCTATATGTGGGAAACGGAGCATATGTAGAGGTGAGAGAGATTGACACTTGCAAGCTGACGCTGCAAAGTAATCAAGTCTTGTATCTCCATGATGTGTTGTATGCTCCGAAGATTAGGGGAAATCTAGTTTCTGTCCGTAGTCTAGACCAGTTAGGATATAATATTTGTATAAGAAACTCTAAAGTTTCTATCTCGTATGACAACTCTTTAATATGTTCCGGGATAGTCCATGAAGGGCTTTATGCACTATATTTGATTTCATTTCATGAGTCTTATCCTACATCTCCTATTTCCTTTGCATCTGATAGTGTAGTAGATGATGTAACTATATGACATAGTAGACTTGGCCACATAGGGCAAGAGAGGATGAGCTGATTAGCAGCATGTGGCACGTTAGGCTAGCTGACCAAGGTCGAGTTTCCTTTGTGTGAGTTTTGTCTAGCAAGCAAATCTACGAGAAAACCATTTGGGAAAGCAGTGAGAGTTGGGACTCTATTGCAGTTGGTTCATTCCGACATTTGCAGACCTATGAATGTGAGAGCACGAAATGAAGCTATGTATTTTATTACATTCATAGATGATTTCACGCGTTTCAGTTATATCTATCTGATCTTGCACAAGTCTGAGGCACTAGAGTGCTTCAGAAGGTTTATTAGCGAGGCAACTAGACTTGAGAGTGAAAACTCTCAGAACCGATTGTGGGCGTGAGTATATGTCTGAACAGTTTAAAAAGCTCTGTTTCGAGAAAGACATTACATGACAACTGACTATTCTTGCTACTCCTCAGCAGAATGGAGTCATCAAGAAAAGGAAACTCTATTGGAGATGGTGAGGTCTATGATGACACATGCTAATTTACTAATCTCTCATTAGGGGATGCATTATTGATTGGGGAGGTAATCTGGATAAGCGTAAATCAACATCATGTTTCACTTTCTTGCTCAATGGCGGGGCCATCTCTTGGAGCAGTAAGAAGTAAACCTGTGTTACTCTATTTACGATGGAGGCTGAGTTTGTGGCATGCTCAGTAGTAGTTCAAAAGAGTGTTTGGCTCCGAAGACTATTGGATGACTTAGGGGTTGTAGCGGATAATGGGAGGTCAATTCTAATTTATTGTGATAATCAAGTCGTCATCGCTTACACTCGAGACCCTAAGTTTCATAGTATAACCAAACACATAGATATCATATACCATTATATAAGAGACATCATTAAGAAGAATGAAGTGACTGTCAAGTACATTTCAACACACAGCGTGGTGGCTGACTCCTTTACGAAACCTATTACTAGAGACTCCTTTGTAAGGCATAGAGAGTTATTAGGTTTGGACATTTTATGAAATTTCTCAACTTGTATTGTAATAACAACAATGGTGCTTAATGAAATATATAACTTTACGTGCATTAATGGTCAAATTATAATTACAAATATTGCACTTGTTATATATATATGTGTTGGGATCGTATGCGCCGCTAGAGGGGGGGGGGGTGAATAGCCGATTCCCTCTAATCGTAGTTCGCTCGTGTTCGTTCGTCTTTCTATAATATGATTAGCACAGCGGAAGTATAGAAATAAAGACAACACAAGCAAAACAAACCGATGTACGTGGTTCGGAGATAAAGCTCCTACTCCACGGAGTCCGTAAGGTGG
>JBAMHZ010424573.1:0-11324 GCA_037177395.1 Alpinia galanga | reverse complement strand
AGATCTTTCTTCAATGTCATAATTATCTTCGATATTTCACTTTGTTTAGCCATTACACTTCTATTGTATAAATGTACAATATAAAATTTATTATTTTTTCTTTTATAATAGATTGATTTAACTTCTAGTATATTGAATTTAATTTAATTTAATTTCTTATTGAGTTTAACTTTTAAGTTTCTTTTTTATTTTAAAAATTAATATTTGTATCAACTTCTATTGAATTATCATGGAACTTTTCACTTCTGATCATATGAAAGAATCCTATTATTATATATTTTAATCGTTTTGTATTGTATGATAAGAATCCTATAGCTGTATATTTGAATCATAAGGTATTGTATCATATGAATCATAAATTATGCTTCTGGCTATAATCCAACATGCTCTTATTATGCCATTTGGCATGAATGAGCAAGTCGCACAAAAGCAACAGGACTATTCAATAGTATGGAGACCAAGATTTCAAAACTAGTCAAGTACCAATTTTTAACTACTAAAACCCATAGGGCAGCAAAACGACTAATGGTAAACCAAGTAATAACTCATTTAAGTAAGCAACAAAATAAGTGGTCACAAGGGTTACCCAGCAGTATGGTCCATCCAAAATGCTTGGTCTTACAAGTAAATATTAGTTCGGCATAAACAAACTTGTGCACAGAGTAGATATGAACAAGTACATGCACAATAATATAAGTGGATGCAAAATTACCCCACAACGAAGCTGCTGTAGGACATTACTGTTCTCGAAAATTGCTGGTCTCAGAAGATTATTAGGCTTTACACACCGCATGTAATGGGGCTCAGTATGACTTAGAGTTTCTAATAAAGCTTGAAGTTGTTGCTGCAAAGAAGTGTGCACGAGTAATACATATACACAGTATATTAGCAGAATGGGAAAAAAAACAAATATTTCACCTTAAACCTTAAACCAATTGATGAGAACTTTGAAGACTTGGATGATTCCTCTGCAAGTGATGGGAAAAGACCTGCAACAAAAGGACACCTTGAAGCACCCAAGAGTTCTTGATGTTCAGCAACAACATAATCTTTGTTCTTATCCAAGAACAATTCTGTCTGATAAGTAACCTGAAAGATATAAAGGAAGATGACATTCCTGACAACACACAATGAAATACTTAAAATAGGAAAGAAACTTAAGAGATCACATCTAGACTGTGGATATGAACTATGGTTCAAATGGAAGTTGGACTCAACACTCACAGATATATTGAATGCTAATCAGTTTTTGCCACTACAATCAAGAACACTGCATTAAAACATATTTTGGTTTCTATTCAATGACACTGAACAGTTTAAATTGGCAAGCCAAATAGTGTCTCTATGCTAGATTGATACATTTTCAAAAGCTTTGGCCAAACAAATTATATCATCCAAAAGTAGATAAGATAAACCAAACCAACTGAGAAATCAAACAAAATAATTGGGAGTCATACAGCTTTGAATATGGTTTATACTTTATACTTTATATGTCTACTCATACAATTCAATGCTCATACTGATTACTCAGTTTATACAACTATTTTCCTGTCTTAAAAATAAGGTAGAGATAAGAATAGTGCAAATCACAAATAACAAAGCGAATATTCATATGGCTACCAGTATTTACTATGTAAAGGAATAGAAGTATAAACTACTATAAATAGAAGAATGATAATTTGCAGAATAATATCCTTTACAAACAAAATTCAATTGAATTACTGCATTTCAAGCTGAACCATCTACCGAGAAGTTAACAAAAAGTTCTTAGTTCAATCAGTCCAGTTGGATTTGAATGGTTCAACCAAACAGTGATTTTCAACTTACATCACCAGCATAATGATGGATTGTAAAGTCGGAGCGTGAAAATTTAGGCTTTGTGAACCGCTGGTGATTCTTAAATGTTTGGTACAGCTTCTCAGCAAATATTTCATGTGTTGACCTTGGCAACATACTATAGAAAGGAACATACATCAGCTTCTGATAAAATCTGGTAAAATATTAATATGCACTGTAACAAAATGGAAATATTGGAGTGGTATTATCATACATACCAAGTTTCATCCAGAAGAGCAATTATTCCACCTGGTTTCTGAAAAATGTTTAATGAAGAATGGAAATGTACAGTTATACTGAAAATTCAATTTACTTTATAACAAAGTGCAATTAGTGTAGAAATTACACATACAACAATAAAAATGCACAGGTATGTCTAGAATTTTGCTAGTTAGCACAGGATTCTTCTTTATTTCCCAGGCATTGTTACAAAATATGTAAACTCTTATTAATATGTAAAGAAAACTAAATCCGTACAAGAAAATAGACAGTGGATGTCTCAAATCCTAGCACACAGTCAAGGACGACATGTTGTTCCATGTGTTACAACATGCTATGTAGCACATATACTGGTCCAAACACTCAAAACTGGTGGACAAATTCTGACATTTTACGAGTTAACTATAATACTTAGTGATGTAAAACTTTTTGTCAATTCTCAAAGTTAAGTCAATTAGTATAGATTTCCTATTATCTTTGAAGTGCGTACTCAAATCTACTGATTGGTGTATCATCACATATCTTCAGCAATAAAGGTAATTCACATAATACTCTTAAACATACAGTTTACATATTACATTAGCTCATAGATAGCTTTAACATAGTCTCTCCTTTCTCCTTTCATCATGATACCAGAGGTGCATAGGGATAGATTCTTGATAGAAATCAACATGGGAGATGAGCAATCATCATTACTAATAAGGAGATTGTTTTCCTTTACAACTCATCTCTATCATGTGAACTATTGAAGTTGTAACAAGATACACAGTAGCAATCAAGCATTACAGTGGTATTGCAATTTATTTACTTGGGTGACTTTGTATTTAAAAAAGAACGAAAATTATCAGAAAGAAGTTTGCAATACATATAGATGAATTGGCATGTTGCAGATGTAAAAAGAAGCTTGCTCAAAACAAACCTTCTCAATAAGATCAAGAACATCCTGGTTGTCAATAAATTCAATATAACTCCAATCTATTTCTTCTTTTGTATATTCTTCTTGTTCCATCTTAAAAACATGCTGTTGCAGTAAGCAGAAAATATATCTATTATCATCTTGTAGATATAACAATGTTGTATTTTTGATATAATATTAAGTAGGAATTGCCATCCAGCTTATGATAATTCTAGTGCTCGAACCTGATTGAAATGTTGCTGCAGTTTTTCATTAGTGAGATTGATGCAAAACTGTTCGAAACTGTAAATGTTAAACATGTTAGAGCCTGATTGAGAGACCTTACGCTCAGATGGGAGGGAAACAAGTAATGATTAGTTACTTGTGGTTTTATAGGTAGAGAAAATACAACTATTTATAGGTAGAAGAGCATTTTCATCCCAACCAACATGAATATATACAGCACAGTCCTCCGGATTGAAGAGATATCAATCCTGAGAAATAGATGGTCTGTGGCAATTATGCCGACCAGAAATAAGTATATATTTAAACAAAAGCATATTTCAACAAATATATGCATCAAGTATAAATGTTCAAGGCCACATACTAAGTAAAGGGAAGAGAGATAGTACTTGTCAAGCCACAAGCCATGTTTGTCCCAACTATTTGAGGTAGGCTACATGGGTAGAGTCAGTGGCCATTCAAATTTGATGGCAAGAAATATTTTTAATACATTACATTGAGCACCCGTTCAAATTTCAGTCTGGATTCACCGCCGTAGAGTAGAGTGGAGAAAAAAACAAGTTGGAAAATATCTACTGCCATGTCAATACAAGAAGCTTGGGTTTCATAAGAAGATAAGTGATGGAGAATAGAAGGAACCAAATCTAAAATCTTTAGCAAACCACTTGGGAGAATATCCAATTTTACACATACATTGCTCCATATCCTACACTTGGCAATAAGTTAGTAGAGAGTCACTTCCTACCTATCACTATTCATTTCCTAACTCAATTGACACCGAGGGCCAACTTGAATACGGAGGCAAGCTTTCACTTGGAATGCAGCTCCTAACAAAGAAGTTTTTGTGTGGCTCAATGAGCAACAAGTTCATCCTCCCTAGATGTCGTTGTCCTCCTCCTGGTGCCTTTCAGGATGGCACTAGGTTGCAGGCATCAGAAGGACGGGTGATATGGGAACAAAACAAGGGCAGGACATTGAAGGTAAGGAGAATAGAAAGGGTAGGTTTCTGCCACTATGCCAGGGTTGGGCAACAAGGCAAAATATGTGACAAGGATGCCAAATTAGAATTTAAAGTGGCAGAGGTTGCCGACATATGAATGAGAGCTAGATCATCACGTGCCACAGGGTTGACAAATATGATGCAGGATCGATCATGGGACTTTTTATGGTGGTGTAGAAGATCGCCATGCATCACATTGAAACGCAACACCACCCACATTGAGAGTGACACAATCTCCATCAAGATCAAGTCCATGCTCGGATGGAGAAGATGTGAGAGGGAGTGTGTGGGGAGGGGAAAAAAATAACTACTTGGAGAAAAGGAGAGAAGTGAGTATTAGCTAGAGCTCATAAGGAGACACCCAGTTAAATTTTATCCAATTGAAAAGCTCATTGTAATTTATTTTAAATTTTAGACTGCCAGTTAAATTGAACTGAACCAATTTATTGGATTTTGGAATTTAATGCAGTCTAATTATGTTTTGGGAAAATCCATGACATAAGCATTGCGATTACGAACATGTGGATCCAAATCAGGACCAGTTTGAAACTATAACAAGCAAATTAAAGATGAACCCAATTTATACTTGGGCTAGGCTAATTTGGTCATCTTAACTGGGTTAACGTGGGACTTAATTTTTTAGGAAGCATATAGAAAAAGACAACAAAAAAAAAAACAGTTGAGTGGCCATAATGCAGAATCCCAGAACTTGATGCGCATCATGACAATTTTTTTGACAACCTCAATGATGAATATAAAAGCATACCAGCTAAGCACCTGTTTGTCTTGAAACTTTCAAACCCATAAATATCCAGCACTCCAATCAAAATTTTTGAATCAGGATCTTGGCCAATTGAGCAGTTGATTTTATTCACAAGCCTGCATGGCACATGTAAAAACTTAAATAGCATAGCAATAAGACTGTCATACAAAATGAATATGGATTATTTTGAACAGATTCCTGGAAGGTATGTATCAGTTTAACAAGTAAGTTTCATAAATTTGCAACAATTCAACGACACTGACCAATCAAACAACCGTGAGTAGACAACCTTTGCCAAAGAATCTCGGCTAAGAGTTGCAGCTTCAGGATTTAAATTTTTGGTAATGCTTTCACCACGAGTTATGATAATCCGCTTGCACATGGAATCCTCAAGAGCTTTCTTATCGCACCTAAAAATTAAAAGCATTTGATTTGAATTTTCAAGAGATTTGTTTTAGAGAATATAATAGTGCAATGAATATGACATGTGATAAGAAGTGGGCTTACATGAAAAGCTCTGCAGCAGTTCTTAGATGATACCAAGATTTCTCATCTTTAGGTACAGATGAATCAGCTTCTTCTCCTTCTGCAAATTCAATATTTCCAAGATGAAGAATGGCAGCTACCACGCTGAAAATTGCATCCTGAATAAAGTGCGCATGAAAATTAAAATAAAATACCTACTTAATAGAATGATGTAAAATGTTTGACAGCAAAAAAGGATAAAATTGTACCTGTTCATCAGTGCTAATTCCAACAACATCCATAGCTCTTCTAGTTGCTAAGTACTCATCTGATTCATCTAGCCCATCAAGCTCAAAGCAATTTGACTGATTAAGGTAGTGAAACATTCTAGGATGGTCTAATTTGTATCTATCGATGTCCTGTTTATTCATTGAAGCAACTGAGTGAAACTTAGTGGATCAATCAATCATATGATATCAAAGTTCATAGATTGATACAAGAAATGGAACAAATCACGTCATTATTCTTCTCTCTTTACTTCTTTCTCACTCTGGTTCTGCTAAGATTCCCATAATTCTCTTAGCTTTCTTATACTTGAAAACATAAGCATGCAACTTGTAAGCAACAAAACAATTTGTCCTCATGAAACTCAGACATAGTGGCATTGAATGTGAGGATAAAAATCTTAAGATATTCAATGGACAGTTCATCTTGTGACTGAATGCTGGACTAGGTTTCTGGTATAGGAGTAAAATATCTAGTGCAATTAACTTTGATTTATTTTATCACTTTGAGGTACACAATCTCTCTTTCATCAAGTAGAAAGGCAAACCTGCCATTGACAGCGACTAAAACAACAAGATACACTCCAATATCAGATAGTTTGATACCATTTAGACTTGAACTTATCCTCATAACAGAAAATAGCATATATGCAATAGCCCATTGTTGTAAGTTTCATGGTTTGGAAAGCATTTCAAGAATTCAAATTATAGATAACACTACTTGTTATGAACCAGCTCAAGCCTGTTTCCTAACATTCCAATTTTCGCTAGGCATAAAGGGCAGCCCGATGTACGAAGCTCCTGTCATGCAAGATCTTGGAGAAGGGTCTATTGTAAGCAGTCTTAACTCTACTTTTACAAGAGATTATTTTTAAAACTCGAACTCGTGCATCAAGGCTCCCCTTCACCATACATAAGAAATTAAAATAGAAATATGCCAAAGAATGCAGCAAAAATATATATATGCATAAATAGTGAACAGATCAGCCAAAATGCTGGATTATGATAATTAATTTGTTGATTATAATCTCTGCAAGGAAGACTAGTGCAAAACAAAGGGAACCTGACATGAAATAAATCTCCTTGGCAGTTCCAAGGCCAATTACCCAGTTGTTTCAGGAGGAAAAATATACTATGTTATATCAGAAGTAATCTGAACACAGCAAACATGATGGATGCAACCCTCCATAAGACCACCAAAGACCAAATAGTTTACAGGTTTAATAAGGAAATAAATAAAAAAAAGAGAGAAGTTCTCTCGTGAGTAGTGAGCAACACCACAAAGTTTAAGTGGTTTTATGTATTAGTTCTATGTAAGATAGTTTTCTTCCATATTGAGTTGAAACTTAGATAGCATTAATGATAGATAGAGCCTTGCATGGTGGTACAATAGTAAAATAATATCCATAAATTTGATCAAGTTGTACATACATCATGCTTTTTGTTGTGTGAGTAATTCCTCATTATGCTAGAACTTATGATATGAGCAGGAACTGATAAACAATCTGTTTACAAAAATTTTTACTAGAAATAACTAGATCTCTATCTCTGAATGAATATTTATTTTATAAGGACTAATAGCCACCTAGATGAGAAATTACCTCCGATGGTGCAGCGCATAGCATGTAAAAACAGTGGTAGTTTCTCTCAGGATCAGATATTTGACAAACACGAGATCTTTCAAGCAAGTATGTTCTAACAGCAGCTCCTGAAATCCTTCCTTTCTCATCAAACTGGATCTCAACAAACTTCCCAAAACGACTAACAAGGTAGGAAATTCAACATGGTCATCATAAACGACAATCAATCCACCACCTCAAACTCTCTTCCACTTCTTTGACCCAAGGGATAAAGAAAGGGAAAAGGGAACAGAGGAAGGGAGAAAGAGTGGGGAAATAATGATTAACTAGTAATTACCTCGAATTATTGTTCCTTACTGTCTTTGCATTGCCAAATGCCTCAAGCACAGGATTAGACTGTACCAAAGATGAGATAATAAATGATATTCAAGTAAGTTTCTGTATGAAGACGTTATTTTCTAGGAACAAAATCAATTATTCAAAAACATCAGTCTAATAAAGAAAAAAAAAAACAATGTACCAGACCTCCAAAATTTGTTGCTCAACTGACCGTGCTTCGGTTGCCACTTTACCACCCATATGAGCAAGAAAGCGCATAAGCATTTTAGTGCTTTCTGTTTTTCCAGCCCCACTTTCTCCACTTACTAATATTGACTGGCTTATTCCATCAATCATCATGCGTCTCCATTTAGGACAAAGAACATAAGTATTGATAATCAAGAAAGGAGATATAGGAGCATTAACCTAGAGAAAAAGAGAGTATTACCTGTATGCAGCATCAGCAATGGCAAAAGGATGGGGAGCTAATTCGCCAAAATCTGCCCCTTTGTACTGTTCCATCATGTGGGCGTTGTATAGGTGTGGCAATCTTTGAAAAGGGTTCACAGCAATTAGTATATTCCCGGTATATGTCTGAGAAATAGGAAATTAGATTAGCATTCTATTTAAAATGTCATAAAATAAAGATGGCGAAGATACATCAAGTCCACAATGCGTACTTACATATATTTCATTCATCGTAAATCTTGATAGCAAATTCTGCAAGACACCTGGTTCATGCAGATAAGCTAGCTTTGTCATGTCATCGACACCACATGAGGATACATCAGTATCTTTTGGATAAACATTGTTCAATTTCGCTGTAACCTGCAGTTAAAAACAGTACTATCATAAAATCATAGTTGATGATTGGGAAAGATGGAGAATGTTCATGCAAAACAGGATAAGAGAACGTATTTTACCAAAGAACAGCTCTAACATGTGATGCGGCCAACAGAATCGTATTTTTCAAGCAAAAAAAGGTGAAATTAGAAATGTTCATTAAAACACAATCACTCACTGTCTTTCCAGAAGTACAGTTGATTGTCACTTCATCTCCAATGACTTCCACAACTTCCCCATCAATCCAAGCCTCTTCGGGATCCTCAGTCCATACTTTTGACCCTACTGTAGCATTGCTGAGATTGGTCTGTCATGCAATGAGAACAATGAATCCAAGACCAAATAAATAGCGAAGCTCATGTAAGTAATGATGGAACAATGACATTCATCAACCATCCAATCCACCTTGGTTCAAGGCACACATGGAACCCTTTATACATACATTAAACTTATACAAGCTAAACCAAATTCTAGATCTCCAGATATATGGTAAAGTGCAAGAACGATGTGACGTACCATTTCGGCACTAAAATCAGGTCAACGCCTTATCTTCTTAATTCTCCCTCAGCCCGATACCTCCAGGATACCAGATGGCACCAATGAGAATGCCCAAAAACAATCAAGGAAGGATCTTCACAAAAGTATCAGGAAAAAAAACGAACTTTCCGCCAGAAAAGATCAAATATTTCCTCTCACGGCCATCCGCTCACCAGAACTCCAAGGAACCACCTCGAAAAGATCCGATGAGGGCACAAAATCCGAAAACCTTGTCGTGTCCGTGTCGACCTACTCGACCGCTCCGCTCGTAGCGCCTCGAAGAAGACAACGAGAGGGGGCTTCTCCGAGGTCAGAGTGGCAAAATCTTGCAGCCGTCACTCTGATCGCAGCCCTAATGAATCCTTTCCCCTGCTTCTACGCCGAAGATCGTTTGATTTCCGCTCAGATTTCTTCGCGTCGTCGCTTAATCTGTCCTACTTTTACTCGCAAGCGTTTCCCTCTCCCGATGAATCAAATGAGTCGTAGCGAAGAAGTCGCGCGGCACTCGTTCGCGCGTCGCGTTGGAATTTTTTCATTCTGACCCCTGCATTAGGCTACTGTAACTTCCAGTAATTCCAGTTAGACCATATTTCTCAGTAGCCCATCTCAATTAATCAAAAACTCAGTTATGACAAATGTAAAGAAGATAGATGATCTAAATTTATGACCTCTCTATTTAAAAATTACCCTTATACACTTACCAATTGAGCCAACTTTAACATAGTTTTTAAATTTGAATATCATATGGATAAATAAAAGGACAATATTGCAAATGAGCCAAAACACTTTTTTTTTTTTGGGTATTTTATCATGGAATACATCCAAAGTTCAAAGTTCATAAATTCTTAAAATGTGCATCATATTTTATTTTTTTTTATCAAAAGATGCATTTAATTTTAAAAATACTTCTCTTATTAAAAATTTATAAATATTTTTTTTGCAATATCGATTTTTAAAAATCAACAAAAAGAGTACCACAATTATGTTGATTTTTAAAAATTAGTATCATAGTCAATATTACTATAGTTCTAAACTTTTGATACTATAGAAGTTCAAAAGTAGATGCACAATCTATGCATTATTAAAATTTTCCTCTTCCATTTTGGGTTTTGATTTTGAAATTATAAATCTTTTAAATTCATTAGTGAGTTTCGACTAAAATTTATTGATAATCTTAACCACCTCTGATTAATCAAATTTAAGTTTAGTAGGTTTCTATTGTGAATCTTGAATCCAACTGTATCCTAAAATATCAACTAAATGTCTTTCTAGTCATGTATATTATGTTTTTTAAAATTCATTCTCAATGTCAATTAACACCTACTTATAATTCCACATAAAAGACTAAGAACTAAAATTGCATATTATATCTATCTTCTTTATGTTTTCATTTTCAATTATATGTTCAGTTTCATAATTTTAAATTTTCTAGTTTTGATCAAAACTTACGATATTAATTTTTAAGCATCACTCAAAAATAATATTTTTGGACCTTTAACGGGAAGAATATTTTTGAAACTAAATATGCATTTTGGTAAAAAGTAAAGTATGATGTGCCTTTTAAAAAATTTTAAATTTTGGATGTGTCATTTGTTAAAATATATTTTTTTATTCGCATAGGTATCTAATTTTTCGAATTAACTAATCTTAAGTGTGACCGATTAAATTTCATAGAAATTTTCCACTGGCCATCAAAGTAAATCTAAAAATATTCACAACATGCAATCTATCAATCTAACATTCTAGATTTTTCATCGTACTAGGGAAAAATATTCTACAGTGTACCGTAATTGATAATTAAACTATGAGTGTTTAGAAGACTACATAGATATTCTGTCTAGCCTAAAAACCAAAACACTTAGTGAATTATTCGCATAATGGATTGTAATTTTTCATTTAAATCAATTATTTTGTAGTATAAAAATAATATCAATGTTCTATTCTTAATTATAAACACAAGCTCATCAATAAAACAGATTTGCATCTAAAACATTGATAAAAAAAATACATGCTAATTATAAATTATTTTACATCTTTTTGTAATTTATTTTTTTTAATAACCTCCAAAGTATAAATTAATCTCATAACAATTCTCTTCGAGTATCATAATTAAAATCTATTAATATCATTTTGTGTTTAAAAGATACATTCTAATTAAAAAAAAACTAACCACGGGCTATTTTATAAAATAGTTTCTACGCAGTTAAAGGTACTTTAAGAAGTAAATGACATTTTAAATATAGTAGCGGTTTTTTTTATAATTAAATCAATGAATATAGTAGCGGCTTAATATATATATATATATATATATATAAAATTATGAATGGTTTTATTGTTAAAA
>JBAMHZ010424562.1:0-11325 GCA_037177395.1 Alpinia galanga | reverse complement strand
ACTACTAGAGCTTTTTTGGTTTGACCACAATTCACTAGTCAACTAGTGTCTATCACCGGTCGGCTGATATTCGCTCGAGCATTATAAGCCCAAGCCCAAGCCCAAGCGCCAGTTGAGTCTAACTCAATCGGCTTCCATCAGTCGACTGGCCAACCATATCAATCGACTGGTAAACTTACACTCCCAAGGCTAGCCTTCAAGTGCTTCCATCGACCTACTCATGCTAAGTACTAAGAGGCCACGCCTTCGGAGCTTCACCACCCCTCAGCCTAGACCTCAGCCTTCTAGCCACTTCTTTCAGCCTCATGCCTCAACGATGCCTCGAGTCCATGCTCGTCATCCTTTGCGTTAACCTTTAAGTACTTCTACCAGTTTAGCCATACTATCAAGTGTCTATCGCCAAGAATTATATTTTTGGACTTTCCTTGCCAATCTATGTTGGACTTTCCCTTGCCAAGTCGCAATTTGAACTTTCCTTGCCAACCCATATTGGACTTTCTTGTTTGACACATATGATCAAACCATATTGTCAAATATGTTGACCAACTTCATGTTGTCAAACATCAAAATTCAATTCGAGCTTAATTGGAGTATGGTCAATCGTGACTTGGGCCGATTGTACCAACACCTTCACCTCAGACTTTGATTTATCAAATTCATCATCTGCAACATCATGGTTTCCTCGATACTTTATCTTTCTTTAAGTAGATAAATCTTGGTCTGCTCCACTTTAAATTTAGCTCGTTTTCCTCATACGCACATGACTTTAGATAGGATTTCTACTTGGTCCCTCTCACTGATTTGTTACTTGAGTTCTTTTCATTAACAACTTCCTAAATTCTTCCATGAAAATGAAGAAAGTGCTAGGAGGCTTCTTGGGCATGTAGGAATCCTTGCTAGCCTGAGACTCCCTCAACTTCTTACTCACCTGTGCTAATCCTAACTAAAAGTCTGTTTTGATCCTTTTGGCATCATCTGCCTTCACCTTCTGTTTCCATGGAGATATCTCAAGATTCAAGATATCAGGTGAGATTCAAGAATTAAGAGATAGGGATGTGCTTGTAAGAGTCGAGAACAAAGAGGCAACCATTGCATAATATACCTGGTTAACACCCATATATCTATTAGCTCTATCGGAGATATTAGCTGTCACCAAACAGGCATTGGGCACTCTATGTTTCGTGTTCATACATGAAAGTATCTCCTATATTGCTGGATTTATTTTTAGAGAAGTCCCAAACACAAACATCAGAAAATAACTCTTAATGCACTAATCTTGAGAATTAACTTGTCAAAAACACTTGAAGATTTGTATTGGTTTCAAAATTGAAACTTGTACAGTAGTATCTTTTCTGTGATTGCTTATGCAAATATGTTCATGCTTGGAAACATCTTGATTTCAAGATTTACTAATGGTGGATTCTTAAACACAATTTATTAAGAACTACCTAAATTGTACAATCTTAATAAATAATGGACAATGAAAGAAAAGGAACAGAAGACACATTCCATTATCCTAGATGGTGAAACATCATGTGCACTGCCTTAATTGCTCTTCACTCTGAACTTTTTTAGATTTTCTTTTTTGTTGGCCAATTATTTCTTTTCCACTTTAAAATTTGGAGGTTCATTATACATGTGAATCCAGCTACTGTGCTCATGGATATAATGCATTGCTTGCTTCTAAGAAGATAAGATCAGATGCAGTATAAATGGGTTTCACAAGTTGAGAATATTCTCTTTGAGCTTTTTGCTAAAATCTTTTCTTTAGGACTCGTTTACAATCACATACTAGGTAGTTTTATATTACCTTCACTATAGATTTCAATTCAGGATGAAAATTTTAGGCAAGTACAAAGAATTAATATGGTAGATACGAGAATGCTAAAATGGATGTGTGGGGTCATTAGAAAGTTTGGTTAAAAAATGCTAAATCTAGGAGCAATTAGATAGCTCCTATAGATGTAACATTAGAGAAAAAAAGGGGGAAGACAAGTTGAAATGGCAATTAAAATTCCATTTTGTGCCACCCAAAATGCTTAACTATAATGTTCATAACAAGAGTTAAGATACAGTACAGTTGAGATGACAAATAGCTTGGAACACTGTTGGAACATATATTCTAGGAAACCTACTAGGTAAGCTTTTGCTCCTCCTCTTGATTGATTGGTGCTGACCATGATTTAAAATCTTGATTCGTACTGAGATTTCAAATCGCGACTGGAATGATATGGTTTTGGTACTGTATCGTGCTGTACCAATATGATTTCAGTACTTTTTAAAATATAAAATTTATTAATTATAAATATTTTTTTATTAATATTTGATAATTATAGATGTTTATTATTAAGTTATACTTGATATGTTAAATGGTAGTTTAAGTTTTAATAACATTTGTGAAATGTTTGATTCTTATTGAGTAAAAGTAAAATTTAAGCTATATTAAATTTAGATATATTTAGATTAGTTTAAAATTAAATCTAGGTTATATATAAAATAATTTAATTTATGGATAGCAATATATTTTATATAGTTAGAAAATATATTATATTTAATTTTTTTTATCTAAGGGAAGAGGATATTTAAGAGGATTTGTTCTTCCTCTATTTATGTTGAGATATTTTTTTCTCTTTGTTTATTTTGATGGAGAAAAAAATATTGCATAAAAGAGTGAAAAAATTAATAGATAAAAAAGAAAAAATAATAAAAAGGAAAAAATTTAATAGGAAAAAAGAAATAGATGTTTAAAAAATTAAAAAAATCAACTTGTAAAATAAAAAATAAAAAAATCACAGCAGTTGTGACGACCCCGCGGAGGAGATCGCAGTGCCTTCGTGTAACACATGTGATACGGCGACTAAGTACAGAGATCCCCAATCGGATCAGCCCAGCCAGTTGATGTCAAGCCGATCGGGAGAAATACGCTTATATGGTTGACCGATCGGCGGCGTGGCATGTGCATGTGCAAGCCTCCCGACCGGGGGCTCGGCATAGAGACCTCGCCCTCAGCAAGCCCCATTCCCGCGTCTTGGCAGGGCCTCTCATCCGGGCACTGCGGTATCCGGTACGGCCTGACAGCCAAAGAGTCGCAACATGCTTATATCTCTGACAAGGGGCATTTATTACAGAATGTCCCCTCGGTAGGGGGGGCATTTATTACAGAATGTCCCCTCGGTAGGGGAGCATTTATTACGGAATGTCCCCTCGGTAGGGGATCATTAATAAGAACATGGTGCACTTCCCTCCCACCTGGGTCAGGGCCTGACATCCGGACATCTGCTTGTCTGAGGTTCTTATATATAGGAACTCCTAACCGCCGGAGGAGGGGGCTTCGCCTGGGTATTCTTCTTCTTTTTCTTCTTCTGGGACACCTTCCCAGCCACTGACGCTACATTCCGGCCAAGTCAAGGTCAAGTCCACACTCCGGTGACACATCGCGCTACCAGGTTCACGGTGCAGGATCATATAGCAACCTTCTTTTGTGATTTCCACACTCATGATTACATCTCCATTAAGATAAAGTCGCTGGTTTTAGAGCATACAACAAAAAATTCATGTACTCATTTGCGTCTAGTTATTTTCTCAATTAGAATGAATTTTCTTCGTGTTCATGCTCATGCCTTTCTTGACACTTGTTTGTTTGTTTGCTTTGACCTTAGAAGACCTACCACGGCGCAGATATTAGACAATTGCTTATTTTCTTTAAGGGTTCATACCAGATTATTCTCTCTCCTAGAAGAACTACGATGCTCGTATTAGATAAAGGTATAATCTTGAAGGTGAAGCAAGCAAGGAAATATATTTATATAAGCAAAACTGATTATTACTAATAGACGGTGTTAAGAAAAGGGTAAGAACTGATAATTAGGTGGTATCACAATTGCAACTTGTGCTCCTAAAGAATTACAATAAATAATTGAAAATGATCAAGCGATTGAAAATAAACCAAAAAGAAGGTAACAGCATATATGTGTATGGAGAAAAGTAACATTATCATCTAAGTAAAAAGTATGTGGTTATCCAGTAAGTTGAATCTGCAAGGATCTACACTGCCAATTCTGCACTCAATGTTTGCATTTCCTGTATGCATCTTTCAAGCATTTGACTGCAAGACACTCAAAAGTAAACAGGGTTTAAGAATCCACAAATCAATATTGTTCATCTGCCTAAGCTTCCAGTAATCTGGTCGTGTTCATTTGCACGCAGCTCTTCACTTCCAATGTGTGTTTCCTATATACTTGGGTTACCATGTAGGCCTGCTGCGTTGAAAGTGCTTGCTGATCTGCGAGACTGTGCTAATTGCTACTCGTGTTTACTATTTCACCCATGGTCTTCATTTTGAATTTTAGGACGCAATAGATTTTTAATATTTTCAGATCAACCTAGTCAATGCAATCAACTTATCAACGTAAAGGTCTCCAAGTTGATGTGGCCAGTTCTGTTTTCTCTTTTCCAAAGTTTGTCACAGAAGTGGGTTTGGTTTTTGATTGATCAGAGTCAATCTATTTAATATCTTCATGGCAAAAGTTGATTAATCTGCAAAAATTAAACCATTGATTTGATTCTAGTTGGAATGGATCAATTTATATTTTTGTCATCCTTTCTTTTATTGTCATCTTTTTGTCATTGCCAATTGTCTTAGTTGTGGAGGTGATCTAGCTAAAATTTACTCGCAATAATGATACCTTATCTTACTCATTTATTGGTCTAGCATGAATAGCACAATTACTTTTTAGCCTGAATTGGTCTGATTTAGGCCTTTATTTGTTTCTGATGGTTGAACTAAATATTATAGTTAACCTCAAAGATCTTGACCAAAGACCTACTCAAACATTCTTAATAGCTTCTACAATTTGCAAACAAATTTGTGTAAAATATTGCTTTTGTTACATCATGGAAATACTAAAAGTGAAATGTAATCTCTCTAAATTAACTCTAAATAAACTGGGATAAGCTAAAATTTAATCTCAGATTTTGGTTTTCTCTGTATGACATAAGATCTGGGCGTATCTTTTGTGAGAATATGTAGGTTTATGCATTCAGGTTGCTAACTAGTTCATAGTTTATAATACCTGTTGGTTGGCATGTCTAAGGACCTACCTATGGGTTGAATCAAGCATTGTCACCAGTAAATCTTACATTGCTAGTGCAAGTCTCTATATACTTAGCTGATAAATCACTACAAATAGGTGTAACAGATTGATATCGGAACTTTAAGCTGGACCGAGCCTCGGTCCCCTTACTAAAAGGAATCATTTGTTCATTTTGCTAGGTTTCAGTTTCATGGTTTGGGTAAATATCTATAGTTTCAAAACCAATGATGATGGAAAAATAAATCAAATTAATTGTAGTTGACTCTTGGATTACCATTTAGATCGTCATGTCTAGTTTTCTTAATTCATGGTTCATGATGGAACCATCTTTTTTTAATCAGGTTTCTGTGAAGCAATGGTAGAAAATTCGGTTGATAGCTTCAATTCGGGTAGACATTCAGATGAGAGCCATCATGACAATTCACACGTTGGGCCTATTTATGAAGCATTTCTTTGTCCACTTACTAAACAAGTTATGCGAGATCCAGTTACCATAGAGAACGGGCAGACTTTTGAGCGAGAAGCTATCGAGGAATGGTTCAAGAAATGCAGGGACAATGGAAGGAGCCCAACCTGTCCATTGACAAATAAAGAATTAAAGAGCACTGAGTTAAATGCTAGTATAGCGCTGAGGAATACCATTGAAGAGTGGACCAAGAGAAATGAAGTTGCGCAGCTGGACAAAGCATGCAGAACACTGTCACTTGGGAATTCTGATGTTGATGTTTTACAGTCACTTAATTCCATCGCATATATTTGTCAGAAAAGCAGGTCAAGCAAACATGCCGTGCGTAATGCAGAATTAATACCTATGATTGCTGACATGCTGAAGAGCACCAACACGAAAATCCGACTTAAAGCACTAGAAACTCTTTGCATCACTTCTGAAGAAGATGATAATAAGGTTGCCTTCTATCTGTTTTGTTTGATTTTCTGATCCTCTTGAACATTCTGGATTTGGTTCTTACCCTCTGTGAGGACATAACTTCAGATGTTATTGTTTTCCAGGAAGCTATTGCTGCAGGAGACACAATCCGAACAATTGTGAAATTATTGTCACATGAGCATTCACAAGAGAGAGAAGAAGCTGTATCATTATTATATGAGCTTTCAAAATCGGAAACTTTGTGTGAAAAGATTGGAGGAGTCAACGGAGCGATACTTATACTAGTAGGAATGGCAAGTAGCAAATCAGAAAAACTTTTAACTATAGAAAGAGCTGATAAGACATTGGAAAATTTAGGAAAAAGTGAAAATAATGTCAGACAAATGGCTGAAAATGGTAGATTGCAGCCACTTCTTAAACTTCTCCTTGAAGGTAATTTGCTGTTTTGGTTAGTTCTTTACACTCCTTTGTACACTCTTTAATGCACAATTTCTTATAAATTGATAGGATATTTTAAATGATGATGATAAATGCATATATGATATCCCCCTATTCTTGGCTGCATATGTTTCTCTAGCAGCTTCTTTTCCCCTGCATATTTATATTGTTTGTTCTTTTCTATTGAGTTTATTTTCCTTAGTAAACAAAAAAAAAGGTTTTTACATTATTTTTATTTTTTATTATGCCACGTGAACTATTTTTTTTTAATAATAGCTAAATCTAGTAATTACCTCAGAGATTTTAAAGGATATAATATGAGCATTCACTTATCGCAAATTTATGTTTAGCAATCTTTCCAGTTGATTATCCAAATTTGGCAGTGTCACATAGTATGATAATCCATCTTTCTTTAAGGAATCAGACCAATCGGCTGTCATGTCAAAATATTACCTAACGTAAATTATTGCAGTATTTAGATAGAATACTACATGCTATCTTGGTTCATTAGAAATATAGCATGGTGCTTGCTGGAAAAAGTATCTGAAAGATGATGTGGTTCTTTCTCCAAATTGTGTAAAATCTTGCAGGATCACCTGAAACACAGCTCTCAATGTCAGCTTATCTTGGAGAGCTTGTCTTGAGCAATGATGTGAAAGTCTTTGTAGCCCAAACAGCTGGTTCGGTACTCGTCAATGTCATGAAAAGTGGAAGCAAGCAAGCACGAGAAGCTGCCCTCAAGGCTTTGAACCAAATATCATCTTATGAGGCTAGTGCAAAGATACTTATTCATGCTGGCATCCTTCCACCGCTTGTCAGAGACCTTTTCATGGTTGGGATCAACCAGCTGCCTATGAGATTGAAAGAGGTAGCTGCGACAGTTCTGGCTAACATTGTGTCTTCAGGTGCTAATATTGAGAGGATCCCTCTAGATCATGATCGCCATACCTTGGTTTCTGAAGACATTGTGCACAGTCTTCTTCATCTAATCAGCAACACTGGGCCTGCAATTGAATGCAAGCTTCTTCAGGTACTTATTGGGCTTACAAGTTCTTCAACCACTGTTTTGGATATAGTTGCTGCTATAAAAAGTTCAGGTGCTACCATTAGTATTATTCAGTTCGTTGAAGCCCCACAAAGAGATGTCAGAGTGGCTTCTATAAAACTCTTGAACAATATTTCTCCTTACACAGGTCGAGAGCTTTCTGATGCTCTTTGTGAGACGGCTGGTCAGCTCAGCAGCTTGATCAATATCATTGCAGATAACAGTGGGATCTCAGAAGAGCAGGCAGCTGCTGTTGGTCTCCTCGCTAACCTTCCAGAGAGTGACTCTGTTTTAACCAGGTGCCTCTTGGATGAAGGAGCTTTCAAGATAGCCATCTCAAAAGTAACCAGCATCAGGCAAGGGATAACTCGTGGGGGACGCTTTGTCACTCCTTTTCTCGAAGGCCTTGTTAGTGTTCTCTCAAGGCTAACATACATTCTGGAAGGTGAACCGGAGATCATAGCCCTAACTCGCGAGTATAATCTTGCTAGCCTTTACACTGATCTGCTTCAAATGAATGGTCTACACAAAGTGCAAAGAGTTTCTGCTCTGGCACTGCAAAACCTCTCCAGGCAAACAAGACTGTTAACTAAGGTCCCAGTGGTTCCAGAGCCAGGATTTTTCCAATCGATGTTTCGTTGTCTAGGCAAGCAACCAGTTATTACTGGACTGTGCCAAGTCCACCATGGCTTCTGTTCTGTAAAAGAAAGCTTCTGTTTGTTGGAAGGGAAAGCTGTAGAGAAGTTGGTTGCTTGTTTAGATCATCCTAATGAAAAGGTTGTAGAGGCTGCTTTGGGAGCCTTGTGCACTCTGTTGGATGACGATGTGGATATTGAGCAAGGAGTGTCTGTCTTAGATGGTGCGGATGGGATTAAACCGATTCTGGAAATATTGCGGGAAAACCGCACAGAGACACTCAGGCAGCAAGCTGTGTGGGCAGTAGAAAGGATCTTGAGGATAGAAGAAATAGCTTGTGAAATTTCAGGGGATCAAAACGTTGGAACAGCATTAGTTGAAGTGTTCAGGCATGGGGACTATAGAACGAGGCAGATTGCAGAACGGGCACTGAAGCATGTCGATAAGTTGCCAAACTTCTCTGGGATTTTCACAAAGATGGGGCAATAAGAGGTAGAAAGACCAGAGGTTTATACATTGAGCTTCTTATATATCTTCTTTGCAACTCTTCTGTGTTTTGATATATTCTTTTATGTTGACGAAAAAGTACAGAGAACACTCTTCTTGCATGGTGATCAATAAACCATTGGTTTGAAAAGAAACGCCAAATGGATTCACACAGATTGTTTACAGAAGAACTAATCCATTTGTTCATGGGACTGCAAGAAGAAAGAGTAGGATGCCGGGGCTTGTATAGTACAAAATTTGCATATTAACGTGCCTTTTACTTTATTGTGCAACAAAGATCTTCGCACGACTTTTGGTGAGAGTGGCGGCTACTTTGGCTACGTCATGACATTGAATTGATTTGGCATTGTAAAATGTATTAGAGTTTGATGAATATAATACTTGCAGAGCATTTCCGAATAGACAAATGAATATTTTGGTATTTATGTGGCATTAATCAAGTTAAGTTCGACTTGGCAACTCGATTATATTTTAATAATTGAATTTAGATAGTTATGTTAAATTCATTTGTAACTCTATTAGTTGTTGTTCAATCCAGCTTCGCTTCTGGACGATGTTTTGCGGTGTGTTAAAGGAAAATAAAATGTTTATAAGTGAAATGGAAAAAAAGAATTGCATTATTTTATTTTTATTCTATTTTTTTAAAAGGATAGATAAATTTTTGCCTATATATTGCGTCAACGATAATTTAATTTTTATTCAATTTGGTCGATGAAATGCATAAAATTAAATGTCTTCCTCTTCTCTATTTCCATCTAGACAAATAAGAAAAAAAAAAGGAATATTTTTTTTATAGCAATTCATTTAATTTCATTGTTACAGCGAAAAGGGAAACTATTCGATTTATCTTACAATTATGATACATATAGAATATTGCTAACAAGCGGGGATAGCTCAGTTGGGAGAGCGTCAGACTGAAGATCTGAAGGTCGCGTGTTCGATCCACGCTCACCGCAATCCATTTTATTTTACTTGCAAAATTTTAGAATTTTTAAATTCACTTCAAAAGTCTCAGTTCGCACTCACAGCCGAAAAGATTGTAAACTATTACCTTACACTAGAATATTCTCAATCAAAACCACAAATTTATTTTTACGGAATGTGGAACAGTCACATTAACAGCCTCCACCGCTGTGCCAGCGCAGAAATATAGAGTCATCGGTAGTTTGACGATGAACTCTATGAATCGATTCTTTATCCTTTCAAGTCTTAACACAACTATACTGACTGAATTATTTTTACGGCTCATATTGTGATTACACCGTCAAAATTTCATGATCCATAATTATCGAAGTTCTCGTTTCCATTTGAACATTTCACCCAAAAAAATTGGACTTTTTTTTTCTCCCAAATTTTAAAATTTTTACCCCAAGAAAATGCAGTTAGCACACCTCAGTTTCATTTTCAACACACCACTTTGCTTTGCTTCCGAAAATTATTCACTTGCCCACAATAACAAATTTTTTAAAAAACATTTTTCCTGCTCTTTTCTTATTTTTATCGAGATGCTTTTTGATAGTTATAACAAAGAGAAATCTCCTTTATATTGAGCATTTTACATTTTGGCAAGGATAGAAAGATGAAATCTCCTTTATATTATGCTTCATCACTAATCAAGATTCATGAACAAATAAATGCATTCTGTTTATCCATTTTCAGATGCAGCACTCTTACAAAATAAGACAAAATATTGAACTCGCTTTGCTATCACATTTCTCAGATGCAACAGAAGCATTCAATCAACTTGGATCTAAGTGACCAAATAGAGGAGCAAACGGTGAAGAAACTTCCGTCATTCATCATTAGGTCGATGGATAACTCTTGGCTGTAGGAGAAATTATTTTTGAAAGCCAAAACAAGGCAACTCGCCAGGAGAAGCAAAATAGACAGCCAAAATACAGGGAAGCAATTTGTAGAGGAGCAGATGCCGAGCTACTTTTTCCTCCAAATGTTAAAGATCCCATCTGCCAATGATATCAAGCTGCCCCACCAGTTTGTTGCTCTTAGTGAATCAGCATGGTTTGAACTCCTATTGTGTTCACTGCAGAAAAAGAAAAATAACAAGATTGCATTCAGCATCTGTTACTCTCTGAACATACGTGGCATTTTATAGAGAAAACTAATGCAGTAGAATGGAATCTATCAATCTCGTACTACAAACCAAGAACAGGAGTATGCACCGATCTAACAAGGGACCCGTAGGACTGATCAGTTTTGGGAGCTTGGTTTGGCACAGTAGATGTAACCCTACCAGTCTCAAACCCAAAAGGATATCTAATCCATATGTTTGTCATTTGTCCAAATAGAAAAAAATGGATGCTTAGAGAAGTTAACAACAGCTTCTATTTCTCTCATGCATTCAATGTCTCTCGAATGCAAATTCTCACTCAATTTCCTTTTTCTATCTTCTTTCTATAATTTAACGAATTTCAATGTCTCATGCCAAGACAAAAAAAAAAAAAAAAAGGATTACAAAGGCGAGCAAATTTTTGGCTAAGAGAAGTTAAACCTATAGAACAAGCAAATGTTGAAAACGAGAATCTAAGAAGAAACAATGAAATTAATTAAGAAGAGAATTAAAAATGAATAATGTGAAAGAAGTAGCAATCAAATGATGCTTAAGAACATAAAATATGAATTATCAATTTTGTTGTCCCCCTCTCAAAATATATTTTTAGGCACGTTTTTCCTTTCTTCACTTTGCACATTGTGCTTTTCTT